>JAMALG010000072.1:0-91402 GCA_023628115.1 Naganishia sp. PT2105A-2 | reverse complement strand
AAAGCAAGGAAAGCTAAAGAAAACAGGTTTACCTATGCTGAAACACTAGTGCGCGGACAGAAGCTCCAGCCAGCAACACGGCCTTTTCAGAATAGGTAAGCCTATGTAGCTGCAGAGCTTCCGATAGGACGTCATGTAGCGATCAGTTGCTCCAGCTGTTGCTCCGCCGTCAGGGCAAAGTGACAACGGACATCTGTGGGAAGCTCTCCGTCTTGTAGCATCATGTTCCCCATTCTGCATTCATACCTCTTCCGCTGATACGTTGATTACGCGCTGATACCGACTTGTGATCCGGTCAGGCGAACCATCCTGTTGAGGTCCTAAAGATTGCGCATGTCCAATAGCTAGAGCGCTCATGCCGCATCACAAGCAACAAGATGACGCTGGAATCGATACCGCACTTCTTACGCGACGACTCCGTTACTTGTGGCGATACGGATGACGATTCGCTATTTGGTTCAAGTCCGTCAAGTGGGCGCATGGCGCTATCACCCGAGGAGGTTTCTGTACATGACGATGTTCCGGCTTCGATATCGCCTCCGGCAATACCTGGCCTTTACGTCTTTCCCCGACTTCTGTCAGATATCACATCCTGTGAGTCGCCGCTCTGAGAGCTTCCGCAGGTCCCCCTTACGTCGCGCACGATAAGCCAATCTATTGCAGGATATCGCCAAGTCGGACATCTTTTGCGGAGGTCAAAGCAATCAAGCGATGCTTTTTACGTCTGGCAAAGACTCCACAACAGCCTTTCCAACATATCTTCAAAATCTGCCTGCTCTCCTGGAAGACCTGATCGCGCCGCAACTCTCAGCGTCAGCGATAAATACCCTGTTCCGCCCCGCTCCCACCGACGCATCCTCGCGGCAGGTCATCCTCAACCTGTACCGTCCTGGAGAAGGCATTTCCCCACATGTCGACTTGCCGGCAAGATACGCGGATGGCATTATAGGCGTCTGTCTGGGAAGCGGGTGCGTAGTGGATTTCGAGAGGCGTGGCGAAAATTCGGGGGCGACCGAACCGACAGGCAAATACTCGGTCTACATGCCAGCTCGGACGATCTACTGTATGACGGGGGACGCTCGCTGGAAATGGGCCCATGGCATCGCCTCGCGCGATCGCGATCTTGTGGAAGATTCAGGCAAAGTCAGTACAATCCTCCGCGATGTACGGATCAGTATTACACTGCGGTGGATGAAGCCTGGTGCCGAAGTACTGAAATGAAACCATATGCATGACCCTGCCGGGACCCATTTTCTATCCAAAAACCGAATACAACCCTATCATTTACCACCCTTCCATGTTCTTCATCGTGACACCGGGCGTCGACGTGATTTCACCCATCACGAACGCACCTGGCTCGCCCGAACTCCTGATGCTTTCGAGCGCAGCATCCACCTTTTCCTTGGCGACGATAATGACCATACCGACGCCCATGTTGAACGTTCGTGCCATCTCGAGGTTTTCAATCTGTCCGACCTGCTTGATCCACTTCCAGATGGCCGGCAGCTCCCATGTCGAGGCGTCGATTGTGCATCCGAGCCCCGAACCAGACGAGAAGACTCGAGGGATGTTCTCAATGAAACCACCGCCAGTGATGTGGCTCATACCCTTGAACAAGCTCGTTCGGATACCCGGCAAGAGCTGTTTGATGTAGATTCGGGTTGGGGTGAGGAGGGACTCGCCGAGGGTGGTATCCTTGTTCCACGGAGCCGGGTCGGCGTACGACAGGCCGGATCGAGCAGCCACTTTACGGACGAGGGAGAAACCGTTCGAGTGAATGCCGGACGAGGGGAGACCGATGAGGACGTCGCCGGCCTGAATGTCGGGTGTCGGCAGGATGAGATCACGCTCGACGGCACCGACAGCGAAGCCAGCCAAGTCGTAGTCGTCTACACGGGATGAGCACTAGTCACATCCGGGATCCTCGTACTCACCAGCATGGTACATTCCCGGCATCTCGGCGGTCTCTCCTCCGATCAAAGCGCATCCAGCCTGCAGACAACCCTCGGCGATACCCTTGATGACATCGGCCGCGACCGGCACGTCCAACTTGCTGCACGCAAAGTAGTCGAGGAAGTAGAGCGGCTCGGCACCCTGAACAATCAAGTCGTTGACGCTCATGGCCACGAGATCGATACCGACGGTCGAGTGCTTGCCGACATCGAGCGCAACCCTCAACTTGGTTCCGACACCGTCCGTACCGGACACCAAAACGGGATCCCGAAACCCGGCGCTCTTGAGGTCGAACGCGCCGCCGAATCCACCGATCTCTCCGTCGGCTCCGGGTCGACGGGTGGCCTTGACGACGGGCTTGATGGCGTCGACGAGGGCGTTACCGTTGTCGACCGAAACACCTGCCGAGGCGTAGGTGAGGGGAGCGGCGGTCGAGGCGGCACCGATGGCACTACGAGGGGTCAGCCGAGTCGACGTTCTAAGGGCAAGAAACTCACCGGTGCGCAATGTCCCGTCGGAACGTCTTGCCGTCAAAGTTGACGGCGTCCACGCCCTTGTACGCGAGCGCAAGTGCATCCTCGATCGTTTCGCCCTTGGCGCATACCACCAACACCCTTCCACCATCAGTCACAACCTTACCCTGTTGCGACTTGGTTCCGGCATGGAAGACGACAACCCCGGGAACCTCACCGACGGTGATCTCGATCCCCTTGTCGTACTTGCCAGGGTATCCACGACTGGCCAAGACGACGCTGACGGCAAACCCTGGCTCGATATCAAGGTTGACCGAATCCAATCGTCGTTCGGCGCACGCGAGCATGACCTCGGCGAGGTCGACCGAGGGCGACAACAAGAGCATCAGGGCCTCGGTTTCCGGGTCGCCGAATCGGACGTTGTATTCGAGGACCTTGGGTCCGGCCGAGGTGAGGATGAATCCGGTGAAGAGCATGCCGACAAAGGGGAAACCTAAGAGGGAATTAGCAAGAGGCGTGGAGAGTCGACGCACTGCTTACCATCCTTTCGCATGCCGCGGATCGTCGGCTCCAAGCACTCCCTGACACACGTCGCCATCACCTCATCCGTGCACACCGGCGCCGGTGCATACGCGCCCATTCCACCGGTATTCAACCCAACATCCCCTTCCCCGATCCTCTTGTGATCCTGCGCGGCCGGCAAGGGCTTGATCGTGTACCCATCCGAGAACGCCAAGATGGACAATTCGGGGCCCTCGAGGTACTCTTCGATGACGATCTCGTCCCCGGCACTGCCGAATTCCTTGTCAACGAGCACACTCTTGAGCGCCTGCTTAGCCTCGTCGATCGTCTCGGGCAGCAAGACGCCCTTTCCGGCGGCCAATCCCGAAGCCTTCAAGACGACACGCGCGAATCCGCACGACTCGAGGTACGCACGGGCATCGTCGTATTGCGCGGCGGTGAAGGAGCGGAATCCGGCGGTGGGGATGTTGTGTCGCTGCATGAAATCCTTGGAGAGGGTCTTGCTGCCTTCGAGGAGCGCAGCTTCGGGCGAGGGACCAAAGACGGGGATGCCGGCTAAGCAGGGGTAAGTGAGTTGAAAGTGCGGTAGACGGGCGGAACGTACCTTTGCGGAATACTCGTTCGACGCCGTCGACGAGGGGCTGCTCGGGTCCGGGAATGCAGAGGTCGATCTGAGGAGGGTGTCAGCACGAATCGCCGATCAGATGAGACCATTCGGACTATCAATACGCAAACCACGGCGATTGCTGTACACCTCCTTTCCTTGCAGCCAAAGGACGTTTGGCGTTTCAGGTGAATAGGGGCTTCCGCGTCGATCGGCAACTGAATAGGGGCTGATCGGCGAATCCAGTGGTGTTTCATCTTTTCTTACTTTTTTTTTGTTCCTGCAGAATAGTCCGCAGCGGGAACCTGCGTCTCTCGGACATCTCTGGTTTGGATCCTTGGCCGACCTACGACCACCACCGGAAGTCCTTGCCTGCGGCGCTGTGATTCTCTCTTCACTCGGAAGGAGGGGTGCTCGCTTCGCTCGATAGTATTCTCGGACGTCCTCCGACGTCCTCGCAGAATTCCTTGCCTGCGGCGCCGATATTCTCGCTTCGCTCGATGGGTATTCTCGCTTCGCTCGGAAGGAGGGATGCTCGCTTCGCTCGAGTGGGTTCTCGGCCGTCCTACGACGGCCTCGCGAATTCCATGCCTGCGGCGCCAATATTCTCGTTTCGCTCGATGGGTATTCTCGCTCCTTGCTCCGCTCGTCGCTCGACACTCACCTCCTTCTCCCTCGCAAACCGCACCAACGCCTCAAACCCTTCCCCCCACTTCCCGCCCCACCCCTCCACTTTTCCGCCCATCCCATCCGTTCCTCCATTGCCCGGCGCGACAAAAACCCTCTTGACCCGCACACTCTGCGCCAACTTCCACGCCAACGCGTGCTCGCGCCCTCCTGCACCGAGGACGAGCACGTTCAGCTGCTGCGGAGCGTCGGGGAAGGCGGTGATGGACATTATTTTCGAGGATGAGATCCGAGAATCGTGCCCTTCCTCTCTTGCCAAGGGATTCCCTCGACCCCACTCTTCGTCTTTGCTTCATTCGGTCCGCCCGAAAGCACGAAACGCAGCAGGAAGTCACCCGGCGGAAGCAAATGGCGGGAAAAAGACCAGTCACGTGCCCCGGAGAGAGATTTCTTGCGCGGATGCAGAATGAGCAGCGATGGGTCATCTCGCCGCTCAAGACGAATCCAAGCGTTGGTTTTTTTAGAATATTCCGTAGATCAGCCATCGGTCCGAATCAACTCATCATGCCCAAACGACAAGCGGAAGACGCCGAGATCCACCAGAGTGCGCGCGCAAAGGGCGAGGGAAAGCAGCCAGAGGATGGCGGGATGGGAGAGTTTGAGGATCAGTGGGAGGATGAGATGAGCGAGGAGGAGGTTGTGGAGGGGGATTTGGAGGGGGAGGATGGTGAGTGCGACCGACGAGCGAAGCGAGGAGGGAGGGAGGGGGGAGCGAAAATACCCTCGAGCGAAGGGAGAATACCCCAGCGCCGCATGCAAGGGTCCTTCAAGGCCGTCGTAGGACGGGCGAGGATTAGCTGAAGCGAAGCGAGAAATTAGGCGCTGTAGGCAAGGTCTCCCGAGGCCGTCGTAGGTCGGCCGAGATTCTGTAGAGCGGCGTGAGAAACAGTTCCGGGACAACCCAGGTTCAGCCGTGCGCAGCGAGAACCAGCATCTCGAGCGTTGGCAAGACGGATTCTCGCCAAATCAGTCGAGCATCAGAGAATGCCATACAGGAAAGTTTCGAGGTCGTCGTAGGACGAGAAAGACAACGTCGTGTCGTGCGATGAAGGTTCTAGGAAAGCAGAGTCGCGCGAATGGGGAACAAAGCCGAAGCATACAAGGTGTCTCGAGTCCGCGGGCGGATCAGGCGTCAGGTGGGCAGGGAAAAGATGTGCAGAGCGCGAACCATTGCAAAAGGCAGCATGTGATACGAGAGAGATCTCGAGCGAGGGGAAGCTCACAGTCGGATTCGAGAATTGACCAGCAGGGATAAGCTGGGTGCACTTGTATCCCCTTGGCAAGGCGAAAACACCTTGCGGTGCGATCATTGGTTCGCTGTTATGCGTGAGCTTGCTGCGTAGCGTCGGTGAGCTTTCCGCGGAATGTCCGTTACCGCTTGGCTTTTGGTCTATTGACGAGCTTTCCCCTTCTTCTCCCTTCATTTAACGCAATTTCGTCGCTCGGTGCTAATTCCTCTTACAGGCGTCATGCTAGACTCGGAAATGATCCCCGCTGCCGAAGACGAGGAACCGACGGACACCACGCCCGTCGAAACCTACCTTCCCGGCCACTCGCGTCCACTCGAGACAGACGAAACTCTCGAACCGGATCACTCGGTCTACCAGGCCTTGCACCAGCTCAGCTACACATGGCCATGTCTCTCGTTCGACGTGCTCCGTGACAATCTCGGCTGGGAACGAGGCAAGTTCCCTCATACCGCATGGGTTGTCGCTGGTACGCAAGCGGGTGATACCGAAGGCGCTGGAGGCATGAGCGTCCGGGGCAAAGACGAGGTTGTCGTTATGCGATGGGGCGGAATCAGCCGCACACAAAAGGAGGGCGATGATTCGGATGACGACGAGGATGATGACGAGGACGAAGAGGAAGAGGACGCGCATCTCGAGTACCTCTCCATTCCGCATACCGGCTCGGTCAACCGGATTCGTGCGGCACCCATGCCGGCAAGTCCCGCTCTCTTGCCGCCTGCCCCGACGCCGTACCACGTCGCAACAATGTCGGAAACCGGAAAATGCCACATTTTCGACGTCCGTCCGCTGATCGATCAGCTCGAGACGCCCGGATCTCAGGGCATTCAGCAGCGCATGGACCGTGCCAAGCGTCCAGTCCACACCATTTCAGCCCACGGGCGCAACGAAGGCTTCGCGCTCGACTGGGCTGGATCGTACAACGGCTCTTCCACAGCTACCCCTACCGACCTGCGTCTGCTCACCGGTGACGTCGCTGGCAAAATCTTCCTCACTACCGCCAACAATTCGGGCTTTACGACCGCCGCGGCACCATACACGTCGCACACGTCATCGGTCGAAGATCTCCAGTGGTCACCGTCCGAACCGACGGTCTTTGCTTCGTGTTCCGCCGACCGCAGTATCAAGATCTGGGACGTTCGTGTCAAGAGCCGCAAGAGCGTAACAGGTATCCCCGGCGCCCATGACGAGGATGTCAACGTCATCAGCTGGAACAAGGGCGTGGAGTATTTGATCGTTAGTGGAGGCGATGAGGGTGGACTGAAGACATGGGATTTGCGATCCTTGAAGGCCGAGTAAGTACGAAACATCGCCATAGCGTATCATGCTAATGCCTTGCAGCCTGAAATCCGCGCCGCAACCGGTCGCGCATTTCAATTGGCACCGCTCACCCATCACCTCGGTCGAATGGTCGCCGCACGACACGTCGCTCTTCCTGGCCGCGTCCGCCGACGACTCGGTCACCATGTGGGATCTCTCTGTCGAAGCCGATGACGACGAGGTCTCGTCTCGAGCCGTCATCGATGCTCAAGGTCGACACGTCCAGGTACCGCCGCAGCTGTTGTTTGTTCATCAGGGGCAAAAAGACGTCAAGGAGGTCCACTGGCATCCGCAAATCCCGGGTATGGTTTGTTCCACGGCTGGCGATGGCTTCAATGTGTTCAAGACAATCAGCGCATAAGCTGTGCAGCGTATGGCATGAATTTTAGAACTTGGCGTTTCTCCAGGGCCTTTGGCCACAGAGGAAGAGTTCCCTGAAGCAAGGGGGGAAACGTTCCCCGATCGTCGATCACTCTCTGGTACCACCTTCGCATCAACATTTCACGCTTCTAGATTCTCCTGAACTCATGGGTAGGGGCGTGGAGATCGCTAAGCGTGCACATCGTGGTGCCTGCCGAAGGCTTTGCCTGAACTTTGCGGTCCTTCTGCATCACACGACTTGACCCAAAGTTGAGTGGCAACGAGGCTTCCTTTATCTAATGTCTGAACAGAGCCCGGACATCAGTTGCCACGTGAACTGCTTACAACTCCCGAGAGACAGCAGGGAGCGAGCGAGCAGAACACAAGGCGAATCGTGCGGCCTAGAAGTAAGCTTGGACGAACTCGGACAGGCGGATGCTGATGTACGAGGTTTCGGGAGTTCGGGACTCGGAGGTTGTGGAGCATACCCAATTCTCGTTGTGTCTACTTCACTAATACATTTTCCTCGCATGCAGCGGGTACCGTCCATACTATCACATATGCATCAACGCTTCCGCTTCTAATTACCCTCGCCACTGCCCTGGAAGACCATTCTCACCCTCAAGCACAAACAGATTTGTTGAACCTCCGCTTGTCTGTCATGCCTCGCGGTGACGCTTCTGCTGGGCACGATCTGTCCCCTCCACTTCCGTAGATCGCACGAAGCTCGAATATCATCATGCGTTGAGGTCGATATGGTTGACAAAATCCTCCTGCGTCCCCCGCACCCCTATGACCTTCTCTCTTCCGGAGGTCGGACCACCAAGTCCAGCGTTTCCTTGGAGTCTCGCCGGGTTTCGAAGAGGGCCCGCGACACGCATTACGAACCTCGGGAGCTAGGTCCACATACGCAGTCTGGCTTTCGAACCACTTTTTCTCTGTCCACCTGAACATCGAACGGGATGCGAGGAGTCGGCGCGATTAGTTGCAGATTGACATCTACAACTTCTCTCTATCTCACTTACCCATCGCCATACCTCCAACATACGGTCAAAGGAGTGGCTGGTGGTGGCGTGAAGACTTCACGTTGCAAGAGTAGAGGCTTGAAAAGCAAGGATGTGGTAGTGGAAGTCGTAATGGTAGCCAAATCATTCGCTGTGGCACAAGACCTCCCAGAGGGCGCCCAAACACTGGTTACTTCGGTAGGAAATGAGCCTGCTGACCCTGATCTGGTTAAAGTACGCGGCATCTTTGACCCTTTTCGATGTCTAGGATACGTTTTGGATCGACGCAGATGACCGAGTTTGTGCACGACACGAGGTTGTATCACCTGAGACAAGCAACCTGTTCTTTATGTAGAACGGTGGGAGAGTCTGATGGCAACAACCCGTGGGGCTTCGAGACTCCTATGAAGTGCGGCTGAGTTTCATCGAAAAAGCAGCAGCCCAACTTTCCTTTGACGACATGCATGGTGATGTAAGGGGGAGTCAGTACACCTCTAAGCTGTATGAAACTCTATACGAGCGAGCGCTCTTTCGAATTAGAAGCTGCTTCATGATAGGCGCATGGTTCCACGTGGACTATACTGGATGGCTCGTAGGCTAGAGAAGATAATATCACCGGACGTTCCGAAGGTAAAAGGGGACTATGCCCTTAGGCCTCGAGTGGGTACCGAGCGCGACTGACGTGCGTTGTCGATCTGAATTTGTAATAATTCCATAGCTTTTTTCCCCTTTTTTGTACTGTTTTGCCTGGAAATTCCTTCGAACTTGAACTCGTCAATCTTCGTGCTTCAGCAATCGCGCCAACAACCTTTCTGCTGCAGCAGCTACTTCAACATCACAAACCCCCAATCAGCTTTCGAATTGCCTATCGCCACACTCATATGAGCACAAGGGAAGGGCAATAGGTATATAAGAAGTTGTAAAAACAGTTGTGCAAGCTCTCGTTTTTGTTTCTTGACCCATAAATTCAGTCACTCCTCAAGATCGCTTAGACTGCTGGCCAAGCTGCTCTCATCAAAACAGCTGTAAGGTCTAGCTAACCTGCAGCTTACTTTTCGCTTCCGGTTTGTTGTTCGACAGCTTATCCAGCATTCAATTCAATATCAACGTCGAGAGTGATCCTTTAATGTCGCGCTAAGCCATAGGTCTAATATTATCTATATTATCTATATTTGACCTATCTGATTTTTTAGCTGTGACCGAATTCTCGAGTCTTCCCTGGTCTTCGGCGCGTACGCGCAGGTTGACTTCATGTGGATGGACGAGTATTCGAGTGAAGCTGCGATGGCATCGCCTGAGCCGCGGTGCCCTGCAAGTCTCGCGCAAAAGCCAGATAGTGCCAAGGAGCGATATGAACGCGACGAAGTGGGTGGCGTCGCAAGCTGCGTCGCAAGTCGAGAGGGCAGCTGAGAGGGCAGAGCGGGTGCGCCCGGAACACTGTGAGCAATCGGCAATCTCCAAGGCAACCAACCCATCATCAGTATAGCATTGCTTCTTCAGTGCCTCGGTGCCTGTTGATTGGTTTCGTGTCACCATGGCAGACCCCTCAGCACCACCAGGTGCCGCTAGACCACCAGCACTAGCAGCAACACCCGCACCCACACAAGCACCCGCAACCGCACCCGCACAAGCACCCGCACCCGCACCCGCACAAGCACCCACAACGGCCCCAGCTCCTGCTGCATCCTCATCCACCCCTCTCCTACCAGCTCAAATCCAATCCACCCTTCAAACCATCGCGCACGCTCATGCTGCATCCGAAACTCATCTCGCAGCGCAGCGTCAGCAACGAGAAGCGCATCTAGGTGAACAGAGGAAGCGGGATGAGGAGGAGAGGAGGGTACGCAGGGAGGAAAAGCGGAGGGAGAGAGAGGAATGGGTGAAGCGTAGGGATGGGAGCGTGGGGGAGTTGATGGTGTTGCTAGACGACTATCGGCCGTTGGTGAGTCCATTCCTGCCATATCCACAGCTGTCATCATTGACTTGCTCTACTGCTCCGCTCCGCGTTTGACCCGCGCAGATCCCCGACGCTGTAACAGATCACTATCTCCAAAAATCCGGCTTTGAATCCCAAGACCCGCGCCTCACCCGTCTCCTCTCCCTCGCCGCCCAAAAGTTCGTCTCGGACATCACGCAAGATGCCTTTCACTACGCCAAGCTCCGCACGTCGGCGCCGGCGCAAGGGTCTAGCGAGGCGGAGAGCGGGAGGTTGGTGTTGACGATGGATGATTTGGCGAGCGCGTTGGAGGATCATGGCGTGGATGGGAGAAAGCCGGACTACTGTAAGTCACGCCGTGAGATATGGTGTTGTCCACGTATACTCACGCCTTTGCAGATTTCTAAGACTCAAGGACAATATCATTCTCGACCGCCTCTCAGTGGTCCGTTCCACTGTTGTACACCCATCGCTCCCAGACGGCCAGCCAGCTCATACCATGCGGCAACCTATCAACCGTTAGCTCGCCATCACTATCTGCTACACTATGGTTACCGCAAGTAACATATCAAGACCGCTATGTCGAACGCAAGTCACGCCCATCAGCGACATCCTAGCAGCATTGCATCCAGATCGTTCGAAAGTATTGCCATATCTGTCAACGCTCTCCGGGTCAGCATCGTTGCCAACCTTCAAAACAGAACTGAATGCTGTCTCCAGCATCCTGAGCCTCGGTGACTCCATTGATCATCGATGACACCATATTCGAATACCATCATATGACATGAAATACGATTGCACTTCAACGATGTCAGGCTGCCCAGCTCACAGGCTGCAGGCTGCTCATGAGTCTATTCCGTTAGGCCCCTTCATCTCGACCATCGCATTTCCGGCACTACACTTTGTCACCTAGATCAGACTCGACTCCCGGGCTGCTATCTCGATCTGCATCTCGGTAGGTAAAGCTTTCTCCAGTTCAGGCCTTTGATCCAGCGCCATCGGTCGCTCGTTAATCCTTCGCCCTTCGCGCGCGTAAAGGGGTGTTAAGACCTGTCCTTTTAGCATGTCTCCTCAGTGACAGGGCTTTGACGGCTCAAAGCCCTTCGAAGGTGGCTCAGGCGCTTTGCGAGGCGGCCATCGGGACTCCACTATATAGCCACTTTTGGATACGGCCTCGTCCTCGTTCATCTTTAGCCGTGACAAGTCTCTAGAGTAGTATTCCTGCTCGGTCCGGAAATCCGAAGCTCCCGTCGTGAAATATATGTAGTTTGTTGTTCGTCAATTCGAAGCAAATGCGGCTTGGTAATGTGTTGCGAACCAGCATTCATCATGATCCTCCCTCCACCCATATAATCCAAAGGGTCTCGCTGTCAGTCTGTGACTAGAAGAGGTTGGCCTTCATCCAGGCTTGAGTTTGGCATCAAATTCTTCCCTGCGACGGATCGGCGAGTTGAAGTGACGGCTATCAAACAGTCAAAGTGCTGATGTCTTACTCGGTATCGACAAGCGACACCGGTGGTAAAGCTACAACTTCCTATCGAACCCGCTTTGGGTTCAGCAATGTTCAGCTTATATGAATTCAGTATCGTGTCCTTTACAGGAGCTCAAGCCATGATCGTGCGACGGGGGATGGGATTCCCTGATACGCTCTTCTCCCAGCTTCGATGAGATTTCGAAGAAACGGTGTGCATTGCACCAAGACGATCACATGCATATGCCCAAAGCCTGGGGCCGGTGAAAAATACTGACCAGGCTAGGTGATTGCGAAGGCGTAGCTATAACCAGGCTTTCAGCCTGTCATGTTCGAGGTCGAGCAGTCAACTGCCTCCTTTGACCTTTCAGCATCGATCTTTGTGTTTTGATGCGAGGCGATCTGCACCTCGTGAAATCCCTTATCCACCTGCCAACGGTATCTTTCTCTGAAAGGTTGCAAGTTCAAGCGAGAGTATCGTTGCGCGTTCGTGCACAATGGATGATGCAGGATCTACGTAGACCGATGCGTTTCCCATGCGCTCAGGCTTAAACTCCTGTGGGAAAGGGGGGATCCGTCGATCTGGGCACTGAACTCGATGAAGTCTCACTCTGTTATGATGATTGTATATGACAGCAATGCCAGGTGGGCTTTCCGGTATTCATTGACGAGGTCCCTTTTCCGCATCTGTGATCCCAGAGTCTACTATTAAATCGCCTCTCTCCTTCTGCCAACCATGGTCAACTTCAGCTTGTACACAATGTTCACCAACTCTAGTCGCGTGGCTTCGGCGACGTATCTATCGTTGTCGGATCTCACGGGAACCCTTCCGGATCCAGATGATCCTTCAACGTCCGAGATGATAAACTACTGCCGGTCGGCAGACGGGGAAGCCACTGGTGGGGCGTGCCCTAGGATCCAACCGTTGCAGTTTCCGGACGCGTGCAAAGACGGTTGGCAATACGAAAATGGGTGAGTTCCTCTATTGATAATCACAAGTCGCGAGCAGCGGTCGATCAAACCGATTTATCTTCCTGTACAACAGCTATAGCAAAGGGGTATTGCAAGATATTCTGAAGAGAGACCTTGCTCATGTGCAGGAAGGCAAGCGCAATGTTGGTCCCTACGGAATAATCCGGGTCATCCTGGTTACAACTCCTTATACACTCCAAAACACATACGAGTCTGAAGAGATTGCCATGTATCAGATCCCCGGCGCGCAATAATTATGTCACTGAAGAGGTCGGTCTGACTGGTCACGTTCTAGCATGAATGTAGCGTTCAAGCTCTCGAGCACGTACATAGCTGTGTCCGTACTGATAATTGATCGCATAGAATCACCCTGAAGATTCGGAGAGTTTTTGCGGATGCGCGCCAGCGGCAGTCTCCAGTCTACGGAGAAAGCATCCTGTCCAACTCATATCCCCGTTGATTCGTACATCTGTCTCCCTACGATTAATGCCTTACCTCAATCGGCGCCATGTTAACGGTTGCCAAACATTCCGTAAAATATCGTATCTGTGGGCGGGATATGTTCTGAGCGCGGCAGGAGCATCGGGTCTGAGCAAGGGTTCGTTTTTACCGATGGGCCATTCAAGAGTATATCTACGCCAGATCAGGAGAAAGCATCAAGTATATGAGTACTATGCCGTCTGATCTTCGGATAGCAACGTCGACGCCGTTGGTGACAGCAGCCGTGCGACGTTGTGCGTGGTGACTGCCGGCCGGCGGAGGATCGGATACGAGGTGCGCCCGAATCGCCCACTGACGAATCCGACCACCTATCCGACCTCTTTCATAGGCTCAGGAACTCTCGGCTTCCCCAGTTCTGCCTCTCTCTCCGCATCGACCATGGACCCGCCCGGCCTCTCCTACCAACGTGACGAGGCCAGCACGACCACTACACACGCTAATGAGCCGACGGATGAGCAGGCGCGCGAGTTTGGCTGCGATGGCATGCAGTTCTGGGTGAACAAGCGGAACTTGACGAGTGGGAATCCGCGGGATCCGTTGGCGGCGGCGGTGGGGGTGGGAGCGGGCGAGGAGACGGGAGGGAACGGAGCGTCAAGTATCATCATTTCGGCGGCGGACGCCGTGACGCCGACATGGCGACTTCGATCCCGTCTCAAGACGTTCGCGGCCGCGCTCGTCCTCTGCCTCAACCTCGGCGTTGATCCGCCCGATATTGTCAAAACCACGCCATGCGCCAAGCTCGAATGCTGGGTCGACCCACAACCCCTCCCGCCCAACAAAGCCCTCGAAGGCATCGGCCGGAACTTGCAGCAGCAGTACGAGACGCTCAGCCCCAAAGTGCGGTACAAGCAGCACCTCGATCCGAGCGTTGAGGAGACCAAGAAATTCTGCGTCAATCTACGGCGGAGCGCAAAGGATGAACGGGTGTTAATGCATTATAACGGGCATGGAGTGCCGAAGCCGACAACAAGCGGGGAGATTTGGGTGTTCAATAAGAGTAAGTACAGGGGCAGTGAGAGCTGAGCGAGGCTGACGAGGAGTAGATTACACGCAGTATATTCCGATCAGTCTGTATGATCTGCAGACTTGGCTGGGGAGGTAAGTGGCGACGTTCATCTGTCCTGGTTCTACTTTGGCTAACAATGGCTTTAATTCGATCCTCTTTAACCTTCCGTTCATCCAATCGACATTCTCCCCCACACCCTCTGATTGCCATCCCGTTTCCTCATATCTTCAGTCCCTGCATCTTCGTCTGGGAATGCTCGGCAGCAGGCAACATTGTGTCCAACTTCAACCGCATGGCCGAACGCCGCGACAAGGACTACGCAGAGAACGGTGCACCGCAAAGTTCGGCACCCGAGGGCAGCGAAGCCTATCAGGCTGGCGCTCCTCCTGCGAACGGTCAGCCAACGGAGGCCAACGCACAGACGACGTATACCCCTTATATGGAATGCATCCACCTCGCTGCGTGTCAAGCCGATCAGATCCTTCCAATGACGCCCGAACTCCCAGCAGATCTCTTTACATGCTGTCTCACCTCGCCCATAGAAATTGCCCTCCGATTCTTCGTCTTGCAAGATCCTCTCCGCATCAACGTCCAGCCAGGCGACCCAAAGAGCAGGATCACGCTCGACATGGTGATGAAAATTCCAGGCGACCTCAAGGACAGACGAACACCGCTCGGCGAGCTGAACTGGATCTTCACCGCCGTCACAGACACCATCGCATGGCTCGTCTTCCCGCGCGACGTATTCAAGCGTCTCTTCCGGCAAGACCTCCTCGTCGCAGCGCTCTTCCGAAACTTCCTCCTGGCAGAACGCGTCATGCGCGCATACCACTGCACGCCTATCTCACATCCGGCGCTCCCGGCGACACACAATCATCCCTTGTGGAACTCGTGGGATCTCGCCGTCGAGGCATGTCTCGACCAGCTGCCGGCGCTCCTGGACGCCGTCGCCCGGACGAGGGAACAACAGGCGCAATCGCAGCCGCCACAGCCTTCACTATACACGTACGAGCCATCGCGTTTCTTTGCAGAGCATTTGCAGGCGTTTGAGATCTGGCTGCAGCATGGTGGGGCTGCCTCGAGCGGTCATTTGGGCACGGATCACCTTGCCATGGCACGGCGTCCGCCCGACCAGCTTCCGATCGTGCTTCAAGTCCTGCTCTCGCAGACGCATCGACTTCGCGCCTTGATTCTCCTCAGCAAATTCGTCGACCTCGGGCCGTGGGCTGTCAATCTGGCGCTCTCAATCGGTATCTTCCCATACGTGCAAAAGCTGCTACAGAGTCCCGCGGGTGACCTGAAGCCCGTCCTCATCTTCATATGGACCCGTATACTCGCCGTTGACCGTTCCTGCCAAGTCGACCTCCTCAAAGACAGCGGATTCACCTACTTTGCCCGTGTTCTCGCCCCGCCATCACCACAGACACCGCCGCTCCTCATTCCCAATGCAAGCGAACACCGCGCCATGTGCGCATTCATACTCAGCATGGTCTGCCGCGGATTCCGTCAAGGCCAGGTCGCATGCATGAACAATGACGTCTTCAAGAGCTGTTTCACGCGTGTCGAATCCGATGATTGGCTTCTGAAGCAGTGGAGCGCGCTGTGTATTGCACAGATGTGGGCAGATGGGTTTGATGCCGCGAAACGGGTCGCTATCAAGGAAGGATACCAGGATCAGCTGATATTCATGCTCAAGGATGAATCGGCAGAAGTTCGTGCAGCCGCCATGTACGCCATCGGTACCCTTCTCGGCGCTTCTGGCATGCCGGCTGGATCACCGGAGAAAGGTGGAGGCGGAACCGGCGCGCAAATCGATATGACGGAACGCGGTCAGCTCAAGCTCGAAACCGGAGTCGCGCAGGCGTGTGTTCTGCAAGCCAAGGAAGACGCAAGTCCGCTCGTTCGCAAGGAACTCGTGGTCGTCCTGTCCTGTGTCGCTCGAGAATGGCGAGGCTGGTTCGTCTGTGCCGCATGGATATACCACGAAGACGATGCCCGTCAGACTCGTCGAGAAGCAGGCGAAAAAGACACACAGGACGGCGGTGCGCTCGTGGCGAATGCTATGCGGGAATGGAGCAAACGATCCGATATCAGCCAGGAGGAACACCACGAGAACAGCATGATCATGTTCATCTTCAAGTTGATGTATACCACGCTGCTCGACTTGTCGGTCGATCCTCATCCGGAAGTGGCATCGCTTGCATGTACGGTGCTCGATTACTTGACGGCGCTTCTCTTGGATTCGGCGTTCATCCGTGCGCGTGGATCGACTCTGCGTATCAAACAGTACAATCAGCGCACCAGTCGATTCGAGACGCAGATGCCTGCAGTCCCAGGACCGGATTCCCCTTCTCTTGGAGCATCAAGTACCGTTGTTCCCGGTTCAGCGCCAACATCACCGGAAATCACACCATCACATCTCAAACGTTCCGAGACGGGACTCTTTGGCAGCAACCGTGTTACGGGTGTTCTCAAACGAAACAGCTCGATAGCCAATGCTCTGAAGAACTTTGCGTCCATGACGGGCTATGGCACACCACAGGAAGACAATCAGTCCGTCGCTTCTGAGGATAGTGTCGCCGCTAGGCCGGCTCCAGTCAGTCAGACCTCCTCGCAACTACACGTACAGCCGTACGTTCCTCCGTACCCTATGGCCCGAACGGGCACGTCAAACTCGCTCAAACGCGCCAAGAGTCAAGACAAGGTGGCGCGAACGGCATCCCTCGGATCCCTTCTGCAGTCGTCCGGCCGTGCCGACTTTGGTTTCTCGAGCTTGCACGAAGAAAAGCCACGAACAGACTTTACTGCTGCAGAGGTCGTTCATGCTCTAACGGAAGAAGACATGGAGCGTCTGCGAATCCGTCGATTGGCTCGCAGTGAGGCAGGAGGAGGTGCAGAGCTGACCTCGAATAACCAGGGCATGCCAAAGCCCAATGAACTCGGATTGGGCATGGTCGCAAACGAAGTCAAAGATGATGTCTTGCCATTGCGAAGCGAGTTTTACGATTACAGCTTGGAGTATTTCAAAGAGCCACAGATGAAGATTCCCGACGCCGACGAGCCTGGAAACATCAAGTACAATGAACAGATCTGGCGATCGCAGCGCAATCAAAAGTTGTTGGAGACAACGCGGATAGAGGACGGTCCAGCAGGTGAGTGGCAGTCCCTGCGTTCCAACTGTAGCTGACCTCCTACAGTCGAACGACCGTGGACGAAAAGCGTTGGCATGCTGCATAGCGATTCATGGCCATCCATCCTGCAGTTCCATGCTTTTGAGCCGCATCTTGCCGTTGCCGATGAGGCTGACAACATCTGGTGAGTCGGTGTCGGTATCGATGTGACCGAGGCTCACTTCGATATTTCGCAGCATATGGGATTGGCAAAATAAGCAGCGTCTTTCGCGTTTTTCAATCGGCGGCAAAGGCAGTGTATCCAGCATGCACTTTGTCAATGAGACAGCAGCGTCACTTCTGCTGACTGCGTCGAGTGAGTGCGCTGATATTCTCCGTGAGTGGTGCTGACCTCGCCCACAGCCGACGGCAACATTCACATTTTCCGGGAGTACGATCAGCCGGGTGGTGCGCTCCTCACCTCGGCTTTCCGCGGTCTGGTAGAAAAACATCCAGGTTCACGCCGCAGTGGTGTCGTAACCTCATGGGAGCAACGCACGGGTCATTTGTTGGTGGGCGGTGATTCCCGATACATCCGAGCTTGGGATGCCCGCATCGAATGTCCAGTATATGACTTCCCGACGCAGGCGGGCTCAAATTGCACAGCAATCACTTCCGACCACATTGGTGGCAGCGTTTTTGTGGCTGGGTTTGGTGACGGCGTCATTCGAATCTTTGACAAACGGCTGGGCGATGAGAGGGCGATCGTGAGAGTGATACGGCAGCACCATACGTGGATTAAGAATGTAACAATGCAAAAGGGTGACAGCCAGGAGCTGGTCACCGGAAGGTGAGCACTTGCGAAGACGCCTTAACTATTGCTAACTTCTTACAGCATCAATGGCGACATCAAAATTTGGGACATCCGGTCATCCGACATCCCTCTATCGGCAATGAATGTCTCTGCAAATGGCCTGTCGGCACTTGCGGTACACGATCACGCGCCTCTGTTCGCAACTACTTCGGCTCCATACACAACGTCATCTGCTTACGGCTCTTCGACCCCAAGCGCGAACACCGGCGGAGTCCGCAAGGGGCAACGTATGAATGTTTACCGCATCGAGCATCGAGAGGAAGTATCGCCTGAAATCAACGCCTTTGATAGCGGCCGATACACCCCGTCTGGCGCGAATGGCTCGGTACGCAAAGATAATAGTCGGCGGATGAGCAGCGGTTACCCGTTCCCGTCGGTGGGAGTCACGGATGCAGAGGGCTTACAACCTGTCTGTCTGAGTTCCACCCTGCTTCGTGGCGATGTCGGCAATGCGATCGGCCTTGGTAGCGCACAGAACGGTTCCAGTGCAAATCTTACAGCGCCAGCAGAGAATAACGGACGAGATCCGAGCTCCGGCAGACGGAAGTGGGGTGCACACCAAAATGCTCTGACATTTCATCCGGTGAGTTGACCTTTTGGGCCTACTTTCTCGCGCTGACCTTCGTCCCTACAATAGCATTCCCTGGTCCTGGCTGTCGGCGGGTTCGACCACGCCCGTGGAAATGTAAGACTGATATCGTACGACAGGCCCAAAAACAATGGCATCGAGAATGGCGATGTTGTTCGAATGTGGGAGTAGACTCTCCGATATGAAGTTTATAATCCAAGTTGTAGTGTCGAGCTTACGGAATCGAGTGGCGTGTGACGTACGCAGCAGAGCGGCAAACGTGACAAACTTTAAACTTGAGCATGGCTTCTATGCTCGAGAACAGTCTTACGTACGGTAAAACTCTTTACACGGGTGAAAGGATACTTTCCGTCAATGAAGGTCACGCAGTCGCCGGATCAGGCTGCTTCGATGGAATGCCCGAGTATAACTCCTGCAATGGAACTCGCCGACGTATGACTTGTGCAGAGGGCTTTCGTAATCACGTAGGTACTGCAAGATTAAATCCTGATTTTGACGGGCCACACCAGGACAACACAGTCATCCACTGACCATTGACAAGGTCAGTGTGAATACCAATATCTGGTGGTGGTGGCTCGGCCGATAGCGATATCCTGACCTTTCAGCTCATGCAGGAACAGTACTCGATAATTATAGCGACATTCCACTTGCCAATTCACCCTTGCAATGGACATGCACGGCCTAGCAAGCGAGCAGCGTGCTTATGCCGCACGGCGAGCGGAGAAGTGGAAGCTCATTAATTGCTGATTGCAAGCGAGTCGATACGAGAAAAAGTCCTTGGAAGCAGGTGAGGGGTATGCTTGGCTCCTTTGGTTGATCTCAAGGGAGTCGCTGTAGGCACGGGCACTGCTTTGCCTGTTCTCGATGTCTGGAAGACTGGAACACCTCAGGGGCAACGCAGGGAACAGGAAGGGTGGGAGGGTGAAAGCATACAGAAGGTCGTGAGGGACCGGGGCCACTTGTGCTGACTTGCGTTTCTGCCATAATGCATAAGATAAAAGGACAGTCCTCTGGAAGTTGTGTTTGAGGAACGTCCACGAGCACTCCTGTGTCCTATTGCCAGCTTCATGAATGCTTCGGAACTCAATCCGCCGGCTGATACGCTTAGCACAGAGTCTGGTCCCTTCGCCGGACAACTTACATCAATCGGATCCTGCAAGACCGGGCCGGAGGGGACTCTACAGACTGAGCTTGACGACGTTGAGGCCAAAGTCGAACACTCAACTGTTGTCAGCCCTCAATCCAAGAGTAGCTCGCTGAAAGCTAGCGATTGGCGATACCTCATTGCAAGGTTGGAGCAGTTGGCTCGATTACAAGCTGCAGCTGGTGGGGCTCGTGATCGAAATGAACCATGTGGCAAATATCCGAGCCTGAGGAGATCCAATCGACTCAGAGCACTTGCTCCTAAACCTACAAGCGAGCCGAGCGACATTCCCCGACCGTCATCTCAGAATTGACAAACTAGTTGAGCGTTGATTCAAGTTGAGCCAGTCCAAAATGTGATATTGGATGGAAGTATACGTAGTGAGCAGAGCCAATCTCAATCTCGTGGCAATGGCGACTCAGGATGGAGACGTCTAGATATCGTAGTGCAAAGGTGTCAATGATCGGTCGATCGGAACAGGAAATCATGTCGTTCTGCATGTGCCCATACTGAATGGTAGTTGGGACAGTGGTCGCTCTCTCTGACATCGGCTCCCTAGCCGTCAATCGAAGACCGGGTGAGATCCTCCTGACATTCACATCACTGAACGTGCTGACTATCATCGCCTGGAAAGCGGTCTAATTCCCGTTGTTAAACGTCGGGACCCGCTTTCGTCCTGGCGAGGGCCGTGAGACCGCGTCAAAACTAGTCGCATTTGAGTCAGGAAGGCGCCTTCGCCCATCTATCGGAGTCATGATAATTTGGAGACACAGAGGTGATGATTAGTCTGGATAACGAAACCGGTTTTTGTCTCACGCGACAGCGCGAAGTGATCCCGGAAGAATTTGACTTTGCTCAACCCTGTCGCGCGAATCGATATGTGGCAGCTTATGTGACCTTTGAGAGGTAGGCTTATACTGGGAAGACTCGAGGGAGATGAGTGGAAGACCGGAAACCTCTACGTGAAACCAGTAGACGCGATTAGAAATGTCCTCTCACGATATGTGTGTGACTTTTGAAGGTTCAACAGTCAATCAAGTCATCAGATATGGGCGTATTTCTATGTTTTCATCCCGAGCAGCAATACCACGGTCAGTGTAGACGAACGAGCTGAGGAGGACAGAGAGGGCCTAAGTCCTCAGTGAATGGACTTTTCTTGGATCGCGGATCATATAGCAAAAGGCATTCTATGAAAGGTCATGAATGCATAGGCTCACCAATAGTTCTCAGTCATCTGTGTGCATAATCGCTAGAGCATACTCGCATACTTCTTCTACTGTCAAGACCAACGCCGATCTCAAACAACTTTCCCTACCGTCTTCTGTCTCGCTCCAAGAAGAACCTGGAACATATACGGTTTCAGCATCAACTGTATCATGGGATCAGACTGAAACGGCCAGAGACCTGCACGGAAAGGAAGAAGATATCAAAGCGGAGGAGGCAAGCATCTCAAGCTCGATGAGTCCCGTTCATAAGCAGGACGTGGAGCCTCTCGACGACGAACCTAGGCGGTTGCTCTACTTAGAGAACTTGGCTAGGCTTCCGACACCAGAAGAATCTTGTATGGCAATTTTCGCCCTTCAGAGCTCCCGTCAAATCAAGGCGCGCTCGTTTGAACCCGGCAAGGAATCGGTCTGTTTGCACCTTGCCATATATGCAGCTATAAATGGGTCTCCTGAAGCTGAGACTCGCCTCCTCGCTGGGTATATTGTTGGAGACCCAGGCTACAGAAAGCCATCATAGCGATACAAATCGTGTTGTCATTGTGAGCATGATACCGCCTTCTGATGAGTCCTGAGTGTTTCATAAGTATGAATGGGTGAATCAGGTTGATTACGGGGCATCTCGAAAATAGGTAACGAAAATCAATGAAGCGCAGTTCTAGTATCGTGTCAAACATTAGCTCGAATGATACGCTACGCCAAGTCATCTGGCTAGCTGTCTTCGGAATGAAGTCAGTCCAGGTTAAGATAGGAATCGTAGATCTTTGCCGTTGTTAGCCGTACAACTGGGTATTCTATCTTTTGTGGTGTCCCTCCAGGCGCAGACTTCTGTAGCGTTAACAGCGGTATGATCCCTATGACTCGGGACCGGCACACGCGTTTCTCCTCCCTTCAGAGTCGCGACACTCGCTCCACTGATCGTGTGTTCCCATTCCCATTCTTCCCTTCAATATCCTTTCCTTCTTTCGTAGTTTCTGCAGCTTTCCCTCGGCATTCTCTTTTTCATATGTCTCTGCTCCTCGACCCTTCTCTCATCTCATCCAGCGCGCGTGTCTCCCAGTATCGCTGTCCAGTCGTATCATCGCCGAATTTTGGCGTCTATACCCGTTCTCGGTTACAATGCCCGGACGATCCGGGACATGGACCTATGGCTCCTCGTCTCCCATGGTGTTCGGTGAATTGATGCGTGGAATTGCAAGTATTGCCCAAGCACCTCGCATAAACTTCCGTTCCGAAAGAAGAGCAGCGCCTGTTTTCCGAACTCGAAGGCTCATAATCAAGCCTGTCCCCAGAGGGCTTACAGCTCCACCTTCGGCCTGTACCATCGGAATTTCCCGCCTCCTTCACAATCAAGTGTGTGTCCAACCAGAACTTAGCTATTTCGTTTCGCTTCCAAGCGATAACCAGGTCGCCAGGTGTTTTCCCTTTGTCCCAATCCACGTCCCCTATGATCTCTGGTGCGTCTACAGTGGCCGACTTCTGATCGTTTTCTTTACACAGTGTACTGTTCCGGATGTCTCCAGATCTCGCATCCTCACTAACATGCCCGACCTCGTGGACAGTTGAAGTCAAGGTGACAGGCGTGTAGGAGAAAGTTATTCTAGAACTCGCACTTCCGGTAGGCAAACGCCGTCTATCCTTTGAACCCCCGTAACTCCACGTTTTCCCGCTATTGGGGGTTCCATCGCCTCCATCAACCACAGTGAAATACTTTTCAAAGAAGCGCTGGTGTTTCTCGCCCTGCTCCTTCCGGTCACCGATGGCAGGACGGACATGTACTCCCGCCTCTTTCTGCGACTTTATATTTCCTGCTGGATTTGCAGTTGCCAATGCCAGACCTTGAATTTCACGAAGTTGCAACTCTTTGCTTTCGACATGCATGCAGCTTGCACAGACCTTCATCACCTCCGCAAAATGGGTCGGCGACATGGGCATCTCTGAGAGCTTGTCGACGGCGCCATTTGGGTCGTCTCCGGCCTCCGATCCTGCGTCAGAACCTCCGTAAGATGAATCATAATCATTCCAAGCGGGAGAGGTAAACTGCACTCGAGGATGTGCGACATCGTGGTGATACGCGGGAGGGTGAGATCCGGATGTGTCAACGGGGTCGATCTCACTAGCGTATGCCGAAGCAAAACTGTACAAACGCTCTCCGCCAGCCTGGGGAGCTGGCAGGGAGCGGCACGATGCGGTGAGAGAAAGAAATGAGGCATTATCCGCGCCAAAGGATGCAATGCTTGATGCCATAAGACCTGTACTACTGGATCGATGATCGGCGGTGGCCGCGGTGCTGTCGTATGGCTTTGATGGCGAGAGTTTCATCTAGGCATAAAAACATTCAGAACGAGTACGTGTAATGTAGAAGGGAGTCAATATATGGTAGCCTTGGTACGGCTCTAGGCTTAGATGCCCACAGAAAGGAATCTCTGCTGTACAGCCCCGTTTTTTCACTTGAAAGGATCGGTCCGATGCGCGTATATCTCGGTCTATGCGTCGTCAAGATCCTCGTCGAGGAATCATCGCCCCCGTACCGTCGAGAAAGGAGCTCGCCAACGAGTGGTATCCGATGTCGCACACCTCCTTATTTCTCCTTATTGATGTTTTTGCCGATGATGGGCATGTCGCTAACCCGCATCGGCAGCAGTGCAGAACTGAAAGGATGACGAGCAGCCAGTCCAGATTGAAGATCGGCAAGGATCTGTTGAGAATGCTTTCCTGTACAGCAAGCAACGTGTACCCAACAATATCGATATCATCGCCGCCTCAACGGCATAAGCTGTGTCTCGAGTCTGGACTCGGCAATTACAAAAGAGAGCGTTGGGCACACTGTGCGTGGCGGGAGTGCAAATGCATTCCGCTTGTACCAGATGAAGCAGAGTCAGGCAGTGGGAGAGACGAGACGTCCCTCGGGCGCTACCGGCACGTAGCGCCAAGTTCAGAGAATGACGAACGACGATGGAGGGTAACAGCTAAAGATGACCTGGATCCATCGCATACAGACCACGCCTTGCGACCGACTCGCGCTGCAAACCCCCCTTTGGACGCGCCAAACCCCCCGCCCGGCATAGCCCACCACGCGCGCGCAGCCAGCCTGAAACATTGACCTTGATCCATCTATACCATTCATGCCCTCCATGGTTCGACTCCAAGGCTCACCATGTTCAATCCCCAGTTCTGCTGCTGTGGTACGTCCTTTCCTTCCCGAGGAGCCATGCTGTGCTGATGCGTTGCGTTTGCAGCGATACCGCTCGTGAATGCCGGGATCTATTCGCTCATGAGCGAGCAATTCGTGCGTCTACAACACAACAACTTATTCGTTCACTGACTATCGGCCCTTTGTGGAATGGAATGATACTCACAGGCTCTGGCGATGCTCGCGGGTGTTTTGGCGATCGCAACACCGACCAGTACGCTCATTCCCTCGCCTCGTCAACCATCACTTGAAGCTAACCCTTCCGCCCGTCGCAGTCGTCGGCACCTATGTCCCATCCTACACACCCTACATCCTCGCCGCCATCTCCTTTATCATCGCCGCCCTCCAAGTCATCGGCTTCTACGGCGTCTTCAAGGTGCGTTCCCCTCCTCCCTCCCTCTTGTTGCGCAAGCAAACCGCTAAATCCCTCCCACTCGGCGGCGCAGGAACAACGCCGGACGTACAAATTCTACGCGATCGCCAATACGTGCGCTTTCGGGGCCGCATTCATCCTCGCCGCCGCCTTGATCGGCGTCAGCGGCGCGCGCCATAGCTCGGCCGTGGAAAAATGCCTCGTACGTCCCCTGAATCTTTTCCCCTCGAGCGCGCTCGCTGATATTGCGGGGCAATGAGTAGGAGGCGTATTATAGCGGGGACGGGATCAGCACGACGAGCGAGGGCAAGCAGGTGTGCGAGGCGTTTGCGTGGGTTGATTTAGGGGTCATGGCCGGCCTGTGGCTGTTACTCTTTGTGGTGCAGTCGTACCTGTGCTTGTGAGTCTCTGTTGCGTTTCTGCCTTAAAATGAGGCTTGACGCTGACGACCTCGGTAGCATCACCCGCGTGTACGCGACGAACCAAAAGGACGAGCATCAGCGGTACAAGAGCATCTACGACGCCAACGCCGAGGAATTCGCCATGGTGGAGCAAATGCAGCGGTACGTCCCTTTGCTTCCCCTTTCCTCTTGTCCATTACCTGATTCGTCGCGCCTAGGTACGGCGTCCCCTCGGACGCATGGGATCACCGGCCCTCGCTCGATTCCCTCGCTTCGCACGACCCGGCCAAACCGTACAGCTACGTCCCGGCCCAGGGCAGTCACTTGAAGTACTCGGACGGCGGTATCGTCGATACCGGCTCTGCGTACGCGCGCGAGGAGCCCGCCGCGACGTACGCGCACGAGGAGACGGGGTACGTGAATGAGGCGGGCATCCGGGAGGAGATGGTGCCGAAGCCGAATGGGTTCGCGAGCGAGGGGGAGTACCGGGAGTATTTGCAGGATCAGGAGGAGCGGCGGCGCGCCGGGTACGATGAGCCGCCGCATGCGCAGGCGTACGAGCCGGGGTATGCGCACGCGCAGGGATACGCGGAACAGTACGCGGACGCCGCGTACCCGGGCGGGTCGTCGTATCCTGCCTCTGGTCCGCCGGAATACGCGACGCCGGCGCACGCGCAGGATGGTGGTGCGCTCGCGAGCGGTGGACCTGCGAGGGGGGATGGCAAGTATGGGTATGTGCCGCGATGAGACGGGGAATGTATTGTGTAGTGTAGTGTAGTGTAGCGATGAGCTCGTATACCCTGTCTGGACGGCTGAGCGGAAGCTAATCACCGGAAATCAGGCAATCGGCCACTTGGGATTTCTGGAATTCGAATGGAATGGGAATCACGTCGCCTCCTTCCCCTTCTCCTTCCCACGAGGACGCGCCATGATGCCCCTCCTCGCACGCCCACTGCCGCTATGCGCACGCACAGCACGCATCCACCTGCTCCCCCGCCGCGCGCTCGCCATCCCCGCGCAAAGCAGCAGACCCCTCGCGCGGTCATTCGCACAGCCCGCGCTCCTCGTACCGCGTCGTTCGTTGGCGGACGTCATACGCCGGGAAGCACTCGGTAGACGGCCTTACACTACGCAAACCGCATCACAACCCACCGTCCCGCCGCCCCGACCGCCCCGCACGCGCACGCGCGCGCGCACCCGCCCGGCGCGCTGGCGTCGTCTCGTCATCTACCTCGCCGCCTTCCTCACCATCACCTACGCCTCGTACGAATTCATCCCGCCCGCGCGACACCTTCTCGTCGCTTTCATCCGCTGCTTCCGCCTCGTCCGTGCCGTTCTCCTCAACGTGATCGACTACCGATGGATGTTTGCCAAGCACTATGACGAATCCGTGTATACGCCCGAGGAAATCAAAGAGTTCCGCAGGGGGGACAGGCGGGAGTGTCATACGCGGAGTAGTCGGAGGCTGTTTGAGGCGTTGAAGAGGAATGCCGGGATTTACGTCAAGTTGGGACAACACATCTCGAGTATCCAGGCATTGCCGAAAGAGTACGGCACGGGGAACGGCTTCATGGCCTCGTACGAATGCTAACCATGCCATCCGGTTACAGATGGACAGAAGCCATGCGTCCGCTACAAGATCAATGCTACCCAACGCCCCTCCCGAAACTCGACGAAATGCTCCGCAAAGATATGGGCCTCAGGTACGCTCCCTGTTTTCACCTCGGCGGACAAGGACGCTCACGGTCGCGCGCAACAGCATGGACGAGCTTTTCACCGAATTTGATCCGACGCCGATCGGCGTCGCGTCCGTACGTCACCCGACGCACTCTCACAGCCGGCATCATCCCACTGACAAGCCCCCCCACCCGAGCGTAGCTCGCCCAAGTCCACCGCGCGACGGACCGCCGAACGGGCCGCGGCGTAGCGGTCAAGCTGCAGCATCCGCATCTCGAGGAATTCGTCCAGATCGAGTACGTGCTCCCACCCGCCTTTTTCCCTCGAGACGGTAATCGTTGCTGAATGGTGGGGGCTTTTTTTGTTCGGCAGTATCAAGACCGTTCGGTGGTCGATGTGGTTTGTCAAATCCGTGTTTCCCGATTTGTGAGCCGCTTTGAACGCCCACGGGAGGAACCGAGCGTGTTAACTGATGCTTCGGGCTGCATAGCGAATTCTCATGGCTCGGGGATGAGATGACACAGTGAGTCACGCCTCTTGGCAAGGTTCGAGAACCGCGCTGACGCTGCCCAGCATGCTGCCCCTCGAAATGGCAAGTGCCCCTGGCCCCCGCCAGAACGCAACTAGTTCCGAGTCTGACTTCTGCACGCAGGACTTTGCCCACGAAGCCTGGAACTCCGACAAGGTGCGCGAAGATTTCGCACACTTGAAGGGCAAGACGGCGCTGTACGTGCCCGAGGTGTTGTGGGCCGAACGACGGTGCCTCGTCATGGAGTGTGAGTCCCCGCGCGCGTCAGTGCAAGGTCACGGCTGACGATCGCGCGCAGTCATCGAGGGCGCGCGCGTGGACGACTTGAAGTATCTAAAGGAGCACCAGATCGATCGGAACCAGGTATCGCAAGAGCTGTCCAAGATCTTTTCCCAAATGGTCTACATCAACGGGTGTGAGTCCCCCCCGCGGCGCGCCCACGAGCATTCCATATTGAACCCGCTCGCGCGCCAGACTTCCACGCAGACCCGCACCACGGCAACCTCCTCATCCGTCCGAAACCCCCCACGAGCACGAGCCCCTTCAAATTCGAGGTTGTCCTCCTCGACCACGGGCAGTACTTTGACATTCCCGACGACCTGCGCGTCAACTATGCGCGCTTCTGGTTATCCCTCATCGCCGGGAATTCGCCCGAGGTCTTGGCGCGACGACGAAAGTATGCGCGGCTGGTGGCGAATATCAGTGATGACATGGTGAGAACGCTCGTTCAGCCGGAAAGGACGCGATGCTGATGGGACGATTCAGTATCCGATCTTGGAGACGGCGATCACGGGTCGTGCAGGGCTGGAGGACTACGATTCGCCCGGTAAAAAGGGAAAGAGTCTGTTGGCCTTGAAGCAGAGTACGTCCCGTTCCCGAGCATAGCGCTGCGGCGCTGACCTCGCGCAGTGAGCAACGACGAACTGGATACGATCCGGAACGCCATGGTCGAGCGCGAAGGCCTGATCGCGTCCATTTTTTCCCTCTTGCGGAATGCCCCGAGGTATGTCACATCCTCCAGACGAGATGAACGGCAAGCTCACTGACCCGCCCGTAGACGCCTCGTCATGATCCTCAAGCTCAACGACCTGCAACGCGCGCTCGACATCTCCCTCGCAACAACGCACGGTGCCGTAAGTCCGCCGGCCACGTCCTCCTGCCTCTCCTCATCCATCCTTTCCCGCCGCAGTCCCGTATCTTCATCATCGTCGCCCGCTTCTGCGCCTTTGCGGTACACGAAGACGACCAGCGCGTCCTGCGTGAACGGCGCGCACGGGAAGGCATCACGACCGACTGGCTCGTCGACTATGTGCGCGAGTGGTACAATTTCCACTGGTTCTACACGTACGTTCCTTGCTCTCGGTGCTTTGACGGCATGTTGATCCCGCGTTAGCGGCCTCCGCGTCGTCGAATGGGGCATGGATGCCCGCGCGCGCGCCGTCAAGGTGTTGCTCTGGCTCAAGGGACTCCGCGAGCGCGGGTGGGAGGGCGCGTTCGAGGTGTCGGCGGGGTTGCAGCCGTGAGCGGGCCGGCGAGGCGGAAGGGTTGTATCGGGTTATCGGATATCATGATAGTGGCGATTGCCGGTCGTCACTTTTTGACGTGCCTTGAAAACATTCAAGCCGATTGGGCAGAATGCATACGTCGCCGCGTGACATCGTGCTTCCGCCTTACACCGTTGCGCGGGAACTCTGTTCTCCATGCAGGGTCCTCAACAGCGGTAATCGTCCTGAATCCCCGACACCAGCACGACCTGTGTGCCTTCAGCTACCTTGAAATCAGGCCAGCAGTCAGCCTCCCCGCTGCAAGCGACTTTCCCAGCCCGGAGACGGGTAGAAATCCAACGGGAGACGCCCGCGCCCTTCCTGGTTGTCTTGACTAAGGCGTGAAACCATGTAACAAGCCAGGCCGCTTCATATACCCGGCATACGGGTCCCTCAAGTCAGCTTGCACCCTGACTTTCAAGTACTCGTCTCTAATGTCGAGACACCCACGTCAGGGTGATCGGCTCTTCTTTTCTTCCAATGTTCCGCACCATCAACCGATAGGAGGCATCAATGACTCGCGATGCCTTGGGTATCCGTAAGCCAGCATTTGCGAGACATGACAGCGCCCAAGTGGCCCATCTCCTCAGCGGGGTGAGCGTGTAGCTAGCGATTGCAGACAGACCGCCTGGAGAAAGGGATCGTGTCTTCGAAGCGTCGCTGCAGAGAAAGGCCGAACGTAATCACGAGTGCCCCCTTTCCCCGCCCCGCTCCGCTTGAGCATCCCATCATTGCTGAGCGATGATATGATAACGTTGCAATCGTTCTTTCGCCGACACATTTGTTGATACAGAGCTCCCCTCCATCCCATCCCCGACCGTCTCGTTCGCATTTCGTCCGTTGCCTTGTCTATCTCGGTCCTCCGTGTTGCCTCTCGCTCGCCCGTGTCGATCCGTATGGCGGCGAGGGTGATCTTGCAATCTGGGTCTCGACCTTGACGCCGCCTAGAATCCCGGCGGAACGACCCCCTGCGGCTGCGCCGGCGCACCCAACATCTACCGCCATCATCAGCCCCGCGCTTTCGCCCAACCCGACGCACGACGATCAGACTCACCGACTGCTGTCCGCTCTGCTGCATCTGCAGCTCCTTTTCCTGCTGGACGATCCGCGCTTCATCCTCCATCGCCAGCGCCAACGGCAACCCGACGAGCAACGCACTCGTCGTCACGACCCACACGGCGTTGCCTGCCCATTTCCCACCGACTTTGACCCATTCGGCTGTGCGGTTCCACTGCGAGGCAAGACGGGTGCGCGTGGAGGGCGCGACGATATCCTTGAGCGCGGCGAATCGTTCCGCGAGGGTTTCGTCGGCCGGGTTAAAGTCGTCGTCCGACGCGACGCTTGAGACGGATTCGGTTTCAAACCCGTCCTCGTCGTCGTCGGTCGTCGCGTAGTCGGACTCGCGGTCGTCCTTTGATGCGTAGGCTGCGTCTTGGACTTCTTCGACTTTGACCATGGTGGCGTGTGGGATGATGGATGGATGAAGGAAGAGGATGCAGGGTGGATCGTCATCTCTTTACGAGGGTCGCCTCGATGACCGGCTTGTCTTTTCGCGCAAAGGGAAATGACGTGGGAAAAATTTGTTTACTTTGTCAGCGGCCCATTTTTGGACAGCGAGGGCTCCTTTGAATGCAAGTCATCCCACGTATCCCGCATTCCGGCCATAACCAGTACTCGTCATTCACCCAGCCATGACCGACGCAACACCCCTCAGCACCGCGCCACCAGCCGCCACAGCCTCGAAGCGAAAACCGCGAAAGCGAAGACGCGGTCCGCGGAAACATCAGCGCAAGCAGGCCGGCGGTTCGTCGGATAGTAGCAGCGATAGTAGCGATGATGAGTCCGTCAAGGTGCCGGTGAAGGCTCCGGTGAAGACGGTGAAAAAGGCCAAGAGCGCGAGCTGTGAGTTGAATATACTCGTCGAAAGGGATTTTCGAGCTGAAGCGGATGAAACAGCATCATCGAGTTCTTCATCGAGCTCTTCATCCTCCTCCTCCTCATCATCATCATCATCAGACTCCTCCTCCTCAGACTCCTCCTCAGACTCCGACTCGGACGCCCGTCCCTCAAAACCCACCTTGGCCTCCATCAAGCCCCGCCGTGCGCCCTCCCGCTCCCCCTCACCACCGTCCACCGCCATCCCGCCCTTTGTCCCACCCAAGGGGAAGTCCCGTGCCCCCTCGGACGCAATGGACGTCGATGACCCGGCCGCCGCTGCCGAGGCATCACCGGTATCCGTAGCCGAAAGAGCACGTCAGGCGTCGCTCGAGGACAAGAGGGAACGCTTCCGGAAAGTATGGCTCGGGAAAGTCGTTTCCGCGTTTGGGAGCGAGCTCGATCAGATGCGCAAGGTACGTCACGTTGCCTTGTAGCGGTATCTGTCGTGTCTTGCAAGGCTGATAGGCTTTCGGGGTTAGGACGATCCGACATTGACGGGGAACAAGTTGACGTTGCTGATCGATTCGTTGTCGTCCGGTACGTTCATTTACGTCTCGGGCAATCGGGCATTCCGGGCCCCTGCTAGGGAACACTATTCCTTTGCTCGTGCTCGCTCGCTGACGATCGTTTCGCCCAGGAATCGACATCTTCTCCGACGGCACCAACGGCACGATCGACGAGATGGAAGTCGTCCTCGGTGACAAGAAGCGGTAGCCTGCAGGCGCGGGCTTCTTTGTACGGACTATGGGATATGGATACATCTTGTATAGAGTTTGGTACATTGGTTGTCGCTTGGCTTGCGTAAAGCTACTTTTCCGTCGGCGTGGCCGTCACTGAATCGTTCGCGTTCTCGGGAACGACGGCGCGCTCCCCGCTCGCCACGCCCGTCTCCCCGCTCGCCCCACCCGCCTGCTGCGCCTCTTCCCGCTCCCTCTCCCTCCGCCACTTCCGAATCTCTCCCTCTGTCGCGATGATCCCCCTCGCCGCCAACTCATTCCGCGCTCGGCGCCTGACCTCATTCTCCGTCAGCCGCTGCTGCGATTCGTACCGGAGGAGGTAGTTGTCGGCGTTGATCACCAGGCCGGTGACGGCGGCGGAGGAGACGATGAAGCCTTTGAGGGCGAGGGTTTGGCGGCTGCGCGAGGCGAGCGCGAGCGTGAGCGTGAGGGAGCCGAGCGGAGCGATGATAGCAAAGTTGGCCGCGAGCGATGCGGGTAGCTAAAATGGGAAAGCACGCACCGGAACAATGGCCACGTCAAGTGGCCCAACGTCACGAGCAACGTCCCATACACCGTATACTTGACGGCTCCCTATGATGCCTACCGTCAGCCTTTTCACCCTTGGATGTGCATCGGAGGCGACGCGCACCTCGACGCCGCCGCGGACTTGGAGCCTGTATGCGCGTTCCTGCGTTCTGGTCAGCGTTATTCAAAATCGAAAGAGGGAAGGGGCGACGTACCTGGTGTTCCAGCCGACGTCCGCGGTCTGCCGATACGGGATGGTCTGACATTGTATGGTTCTTGGAAAGACGAGGAGGGTAGGAATGTCCGAGGTGACGTTTCCTAATCGACTGAGCGAGATCGGGTAAAGAAAGGGTTTGTTTACTTTGTCACGTTCGAGTGAGTGCACCCTTCCTCTTAGTATGCCAGGCTTCCTCTTCTTCCACTCCTCTGGTTCTCTCCATCATCGCGACCCACGCAAACACCCCATGCCCGACCTCACACCCACCACCCTCCGCGCCACCGTACGCTCCGTCGTACGCAAGGCCGACGCCAGGGGCGACATCGACGCCGGGCTCTTCACGCTCAAGACCGCCAAGCAACAGATCGGTGCGTCTCTCCGTCTCCTGCGTGGCGGTACGCAGGGTGGTGCTAACGAGGGTTCAGCGAAAGCGCTGGGAGTTGAAATAGAGGTGTTGAATGCCAAGGAATGGAAACAGACCGTAAAAGATCTCGTCTTTGATGCGATCGTACGTTCCCCCCCCCCCAACCGTCGCCCTTCGCTATCAACCTAACCCGCTTCGCGCGTCCCAGGAAGCCATCGAGACGCTCAAATCCAGTCCCACGAAGCGCGCATCGCCCGTCAAGACCGAGGTGGCGGTGTTGACTCATTTGATGAGTGATGAGGAGCGCGAGAGGCGAAGGGAGGAGCAGAGGGAGAGGGGGAAGGGAAAGGGGAAAGTAAAGGAGTCGAGACGGAAGGGTGAGTTGTGTCCGCTTTGCGTTTGTTTCCTCGAAAGGTGGTCGGGCTGATGCAGTCCATCCGTCAGCGGTTCATTCTAGCTCAGAGGTACCGTCATATTCCAAAGATTCATACGAAGCGTTGAGCTTCATATCCTTCCGCTACCACAGTCCGAAGGCCCAACCACGACCGCGCCGCGTCGGAAGAAGATCAAGCTCGACCCAGACTCCGATCCCGACCATGCCGAAGACGAGCCGCGCGCAAAGCCACAAAATTCGGGGGGCAACAAGGTCAAGCGCGATTCCGAGGATGAACAGCTTGATAGCGAGGTGGATGATGTGCCGAAACGTAAAGCGAAGAAGCGCGATGGTGGAGAAGGGCAGGGAAAGAAGGAGGGGAAGCAAGCCGCGAATGGGAAAAACGTGCGTACGATTCGTTTCTGTCGCCCGACTCCCATCCTGACTGCAGTACTGACGGTTTCACGATTCTTTAGGCTGCGAAAGAGGCGAAACCCCGCACTTTGACAACCTCCTCAACAGCCGTGCGTACGGCCCTTCTCATCACTTCTCCGCGTCCCACGAGCCAACGCTTCCCCCTGTAGCCCATCATCGAGGACGAAAGGGTCAAGGAATTGAAAAGCATCGTCGTCGCCTGCGGCGTCCGGAAACAATGGTACGCTCCCTCGTCAACGGCCACCCGCTCGCATGACTCACACTCTCACTATCTTGTAGGAAAAAAGAATTCCAAGGCATGGACACGGCAAGTTCTTCTCTTCGCACTTCCGTTATGCACGCTGATGGACGGCGCCGCGGGGGCAGGCGGAAGCCCAGATCGCGCACCTCCGTCGACTGTTATCCGATCTCGGCATGCGCGGGCAGCCGACGAAGGGCAAGGCAAAAGCGATCAAGGAGAAACGCGAGATGGCCGCCGAACTCGGTACGTGCCTTCCCCGCCATCACTGGCCACCTGATGCACTTTGCGCTTACTTCCTTCATGCTTGTTTTCACAGGCGACGTCCTCGAATTCGAAGCCAAACGAGGCCTCGGGATCACCCGTCGCGGACGAGCAAGGCCCGTAGCGCGCGTACGAATGGCAGCGGATCGGCGAGGACGATCGCGAGCGCCGCGTATGTCGAGAGTAGTGAGGAGGGGACGGATTTGGGGACTGAAGAGGGATCTGAGGATGGCGCGCGCGGGGGACAGTCTGGGGGATCGATTGATGAAGATGCCGGGCATGCGAGGGAACACAGGCGTAAGACGGTGCGTTGCTTTCCGACCGGTGGAGGGTGTTGTGCTGATATCACGTTGCAGGTCGCTTCTTCGGAAGATTCGGATACCGAGTAACGGGTCCTCAAGTCGATTGTCCCTAGATCTCGCTCGACGGTAGTGCAAATGGGCCAGCAGACGTGCGAGAGAGAACAAATCAAGGGATGGAACGAGCCATTCAACCGACGTGTACGCTGCTGCACCGCGGCCGATTTCGCGGTTTATAGTAACCCATATCATATTCGATCCTTGCATGCCGCACATACATTCCCAGACCCTCAGACACGCATTCCCCCAGCTGATTATAGTCCTGCAAGGGATGCGCGCCCGTCGGGATCTTGTACGATGCGATACGTTTATTCCTCGGAGACGGGAATGTTGACTTCAGGCTGTAAGGGCAGAAAGCGTTAGAAAAAGGTGGACGGTTATGGAGACTGGGGCGTACGTTGAAGAAGAGGGCCTGGTTTCCCCAACTAGAATCCGCGAAGAGTGAAATGATTAGCGGCGCGTCCTGCAATTCCCCTTTCCGATCCTGAACGTCGAACCGCAACTTACGGGAAAGGCTACAAGGGATCAAAGAAAATCAGCAAACCATATGACAGCAACCCAATTTCACCAGGCTTACCCTGTTTCGGATGTTCATGTAAGGGTAAATAGGTCGCTCGGGCAATTCACCGCCGTTCTCCTCCCTGAAACACGCCGGCCCATCAGCCTCGGTTGTCAAGCAAGAAAGTGCGGAAAAAGGGAACGTACTTGAGGTGCTGGAGGTGGTGGTGGTGTTCATCTTCGACCTGCTTGACCCACAGAGCGCCCTGCGGAGGTTACGATCAGCAAAAGGACTTGAGGGAAGGTAGGAGGGATGCTTACGACGATGGCACCTTATAGCCCCAACGAAAAACCCAGAGTATTCTTGTCAGTATTCCTGTATCCGGCTTTCCAATTTCTCGAGCGATGCGTACCGGGAACACAGACGTAGAAGCTGGAGATACGACGTTAGCTGTGAAAGAGCGCGAGCAGTAAGGGAGACTTGCCTGATCTTCCTCCAGAGGTCCGAGGTTTCTGTGGAAAAGAACGTCAGCCGTCATTCGAAAAACTACTGAGTCCCCGCAACTCCATCACATCCATCTTTTCATCCGTCCATCACCCATCCTCAATCTTCCCTTCAAACCCTCTCCAATTTTCCTTCCTTCGATCACAGAGCAAACCCTCGTACTCACCCGCAGCATGCGCCTTGGTCGCATCCCTCAACGCCTTGAACTCGTTCGCGCTCCCGCCCGAAACGGTAGCAGCACCACGCACACCCTTGGCAGCGATTCGAACAGAAGAAGCGGCGACTCGGAACATGGTCGTGTGCGTTGTATGTGAGTTGTGTGTGGGGTCTTTGGAGAGGAAGAAGGGTATAGGGAGGAGGTGATCGTTTTGGCTGGACGACGACTGGCTGAACTGGGCAAAGCCACGCGCGATCTTGCCCGTGTTCCGCGGTGCGCTAAGGGGTTGGGATGCGCGCGTTTGGGGGTCGCCGGTTTCACCACGGTGCCGGCGGGTAGACCTCTGGTGTGGATGCATCAGATCGAGCTTGGAGCATTCAATGGAGTCCGTGCTTATACAATCGAGCTGGTATCAATACTGGCTGATCATCACACTCCAGGACCAAGGGCGCCAGATGAACCGCGCAGCGATTCGGAGTCCATCTAGCAGATAGGCTCATCCGCGTGCATACGGAGTCCCTATGATTGATGCCGTCGAAACGCGCCCATGGATAGCACCACCGAGACCGTGTTACAACGCGCACCAGGCATCACTACTCTTTCTTTATCGAGACCTCGCCCATGAGCTTGCTCAGCCTGTAGTCCAGAGATGTCAGCAGAGATCGAGCGGAAACGCAAATCACGTACTCGTCTTCGTCGTCTGCCTTTGCTGGTGCCGGTGTCTCCTCCTCTTCGTCCTCTTCCTCGGCGCTTGCATCTTCGTCCTCGTCACTCTCTGGCTCTTCCATCTCATCCACTGCAATCAAAGGCGTCAGCTGGCCCCCGCCCAACGCCAGACCGGCGACTCACACTCATCCAACGCATCCTCATGCCCATGACTCGCCAACGCATCCCGAATCTCCTCGATACACGCATCCTCCGGATCCGCCCTGTTCCCATTCAACTCGAGACACGTCAACGCGCTCAGATGCTCTCGGATCGCCTTGGCCAAGATATGCAGCGCCCGCGCATCAATCTCCCCAAACTGCAGCTTGAGCGTATGCAGCCGCGGGTTGTTCCCCTTCTCCAGTGCCGTCGCGAGCGAGATCCCGCCCTTGGGGGAAAGCAGTAGATCCGAAAGATTGAGCGATTCCAGCCGCGGCCAGGCGGGCAACGCCGCGCTGATCGCCCTCGTCCCCGATTCCGTCGCCGTGTTATCCTGCAAATCCAGCGACTCGAGTGCCGGACACTGCGCGAGACCTTCGGCGAGCTGTTTGATTCCCTCTGGACGGATCCCGTTCTGCGGCAGCCGGACTTCACGCAAGTTCTTGTGCGCTGCGAAAGCCTTGGCCCATGCGGGTGCCGAGCCATTCTCAAGTCGGTTCCTTCCGCAAACGACCGTCCGTAGATTCGATTCCCGTCCCGCCGCCTTTGATGTCTCGGCATTCTTCAAGATGGCATTCGCAATAATCGTTCCCCCTGCCGGACCCATGCCGTTGTTGTTCAACTTGAACCGCTCGATCGACGTCTTTTCCAGGAAGTTGACCATGTTTTCGGCGCAGCGTCCGCCGAATGCATTGTCGGACAGGTCGAGTTCCACGAGCGTCGGGTGGTCGGCGAGAGCGTCGCAGATGGCGGAGAGGGCATGGGGGATCTCGCTGATCAGACGACCGGTAAAGACGTCTGCAAAGTCGGCAATCTACGGAAGGCATGAGCTATGATCCCCTCCTTTGCCAAACGACTCACCTTGAGTTGCTTCTTATCCTTTAATATCTCGGCAATAGCCTTGCACGCCTCAACGCCCAACGAGTTGCCCCCGAAATGCACCTCCTCGACATCGTCCATCTGCTTGAGCTCGTCAAGGAACGGCTCGAGATCGGCGGCCGTTTCGGCTTTGAGGTTCTTGCCCAGGATGGAGAATACTTTTGTTGATGACATGGTGGGCGAGGAGGTGTATGGAGTGGTTGGAGCGGGTGGGAGGTGTGGCGAGGAGGATGATAACCATGTTGAAGGAGAATCTCGCCGTCGCCATCGTCGAGAGCCTGAATTCCGTTTGGCGGAGATGAGATGAAAATGTCCGCTTCTACGCGGCGGCCGAGCGAAAGCTGACGTCAAGTAGCGCCGTTCAAGTGGTCTCGCTGCTTCATAGTCCTTGACAACTTGCTCTGACACGACAATAGCGAGGAAGACGACCTTTTATATTTCACGAGGCCGAGGAGATAGTCGTATCAGAAGTCCTGGGAAACTCCAGGGAAAATCGCCTGCGAAACACGGCTAGAGCAATCGAACCAGAGTCCAAGATGTCCGACGACGATGATTTTATGATGGACGTACGTACCGCTCGATCCCGCGCTCACAACCGAACCCTAACTTTGTGAGCGCTCTCTAGGATGCCGGAGATGAGGACGACTATGACTTTGAATACGAAGATGACGGGGATGCCGATGATGCGATGGAAGATGGCGATAACGATGTCGAGAATCAGTATTACCTCGCCAAGGGTAAGCCTCGCTGTATCCGCTTCACAGAGGCTCGCACTGATGTCTCGTCGAATACAGCTGAGAAGGAGGACGATCCAGAGAAAGCACTGAAAGCGTTTCGCAAAATTGTGGACTCGGAGACAGAAAAGGGGGAATGGTAGGCTCGATTTATTTTGCCTTTCTCATGTCGTACTGATGTTATTTCGCGGATAGGGGATTCAAGGCACTGAAGCAGAGCACCAAGATACTGTACTTGACACTACATCGGCCGGAAGAAGCGCTGGAGACGTATCGGGAGCTGCTAGGTTATGTCAAGGTCTGCCGCATCTCCGCTCCGTCGTGCACAAGGCGATTGACTGACGGTTTGACGACAGTCGGCTGTTACCAAAAACGTGTCCGAGAAATCCATCAACAACATCCTAGACTATGTCGGCGGGGAAGGCAAGGTATGTTCGGCTCTTACACTAATAGGAACGGTGGGCTCATCCGCTTCTCTATACAGCATGCATCAAAAGCTCCGAAAGTAGGACTGGAGACGCTCGAAGCTTTCTACAGCGCGACGATGGATGCCTTGCAAGACGCCAAGAACGACGTGAGCGACCTCGGGTTTTCCCCCCTCCTCACCTTTGTTACTGAGACTGGTCTTTTGTCTCCTAGCGATTATCTGTGAAATGTAACTTGAAGCTGGCGAAGCTATGGCTGGAGCGAAAGGAGTTCAACCGTCTGAAATCAGTGAGTTGCAAGCCGATCCCTTGAGGCAAAGATGCTGATCAACATTCTCAGACTTTGAAAGCATTACATCAAGCTTGCGAGCCGTCTGCAACGGCATCGGGAACATCGGCAGAGGACCAGACGAAAGGGTCGCTGCGTAAGTATACTCGAGCGTAGACAGATCGAGATGCTGATAAATCCGCGTCGTCAGTGCTTGAGGTATATGCAATTGAAATCCAAATGTATAGCGAACTGCGCGAAACGAAGAAATTGAAGGTGAATCCCGGCGACATACCTTCCCGATAGACACTGATTCAATTTGCTGTCTCCAGACCATCTACGAAGCCACCCTCCGCGTCCGCTCAGCGATCCCACACCCGCGAATCATGGGCATCATCCGCGAATGCGGTGGCAAAATGTGGATGGCCGAACGCGCATGGGAAAAGGCGTCGACGGATCTCTTCGAGTCGTTCAAGCAGTATGACGAGTCCGGGTCGCCGCAGAGGATACAGGTGTTGAAGTATCTGGTGCTGGCGTATATGTTGATGGGGAGTGATATCAATCCGTTCGATTCGCAGGAGACTAAGCCGTATGTCGGATTGCCCTTCTGCTACACTCGATGTTGACTCGGTGTCTTGTTCTGCAGGTATCGCGAGAATCCTCAGATCGTGGCTATGACGAACCTGGTTACAGCATATCAACTCAGAGACATCTTCGAAGCTGAGAAGATCATACGCAGTACGTGCTTCGAAAAGATAACGTCAACACTCGCTAACATCCTGGGCAGATAACAAATCAACAATCTTGGACGACCCATTCATCAGAACATACATCGACGACGTCCTCCGTTCATTACGCACACAGTATCTGATCGACCTGTTGAAACCGTACACGCGCTTGGAGATCAGTTTCCTAGCAAGGGTGAGGAGCCATGACCGCCGGTCACAGTTGCCATTGCTGAGCCCTGCATCACATAGCAATTGCACATTGAGAAGGAAGAAGTCGAGGAGATTCTAATTGAGCTGATATTAGACGGCAAGATCAATGGCAAGGTGGATCAGCTGAACGGGCGAGTGGAGCTGGAGCGTCTGTACGTATCCCGCTGCCTCTCCGACTTACGCTGAGCCACAGCGCTGACCATCATTCTTTATCGCAGAAACAACAAGCAAGAAAACAGGTACAACGCGATGACATCCTGGTCATTACAGCTCAAGAACCTCTCGACCGCACTCGTGCAGAAGGGCCCCTCGAAGGGAGCGGGACCCGAAGGCGAGTTTGGCATAGGCATGGGAGGCATGGGCGGCATGGGTGGACCATGGGTGACGCCTCTGGAAATGCCAGATTTTGACAGCAAAGATGACTTGATGGCGTTTGTGCGCTCGTAAAGCCAGGAAGCGTAGCCTTTGTTGTATTTGCCCACTGGTTTGGGAGCTAGTCATGCATTCGATTTTGTGACAGATGACTTCGCCGGTATCGAGATCCGAGTCTTGGCAAAACGCTTAGCACATTTGGGTAGTTATGGCGGCAACCGCTGTCACACATATTTGCTGAGGCCCGACTTCATCATGAGATACAACGCACGTCCAGAGATCACAAAAGATACAAGGGTCTACGTGTAATTCACATACCTACTTACCCTGCATAAGGAACCTACGGCAAACATCATTCCAAAGCACATCAGCACCGTCTACCTCATGTATATCTTTCGCGATTCGCAACAGTCGACCTCGTCTCGTGTCTGGCCCGATGTACGCTAAGCCGTCAACGTAATGTACGCCTCCATCTTCTTTTGAAGCGATCACCAATGCTTTCTCCCGGTTGTTTCCGCTTGAATCCTTTGCCGGCGTCCATTCTTGCAATCCGGCTGCATCTGCTCCCCTGGTAACAAAGGCGATAATCTTCGCCCGCCACTGCCGAATGACTTGCTGATACGACGATGACAGCTTGTCCTCGTAGGCGCCGAGGAGAGCAACGATATCCCACGTATGCGTCGCGTACTTTTCCTTCTCGAGCGGTCCCTCGAAGGGGTTGCCAAGTTCGAATAGCTGGAGATACGAGCGTGTCGCCGCGGACGAGGCGCCGATGCATTCGGATAGTGCAGGAAGGAAGAAGCCGACGTCGGATTCGAATTGGCATATGCGTTGCAGAGCGGTTGGATCGTCCAGATGCGGATCGGCAAGTTCGTAAAGTTCCAGGAGATCGTTTGCGGCCTGATCGTTCTTCATCTTGTGTCTGATAACATCGTCGACAATATGCCGGAAGGCCTTGGCGTGTTCGTTGCGACTATCGTCGTCGATCAACATGTTGTACGAGATGCCGCCGTCGTATCCGCATGCGCTGACCAGTTGTTCCGGCACCCATCGCTTCAAGCCCCCATCGATAATGTCCTCGTCCTTTTCGCCTCGCAACAGAGCCATCGAGGGCGTCTTGTACGGCATCATCTCGCTCTGCGAACATGGGATTCCTACCCAAGCGGCTTTTCGTATCTCGTCGACGTCGACCTTTTCGAGATCCTCTACTATATCGTCACTCGACCGAGCATCGACCGGTATCTTGAGCTTCTCCGCTTGATTACGGAAGTTTTCTTCGTGTTCCTGGGGCGTCTTGGCGGGCATACACATTGGAGTGCCGCTAAACAAGATCGATCGTCGGAATGGCTGCGTGTCCGATGTCTTACCAGCGTGCATCGCGAGCAAGCTATGTAAGTGTGCTGACTCCGATCCTGCGCTTTGGCCGATGATGGTGATATTCTCCGGGTCGCCACCAAAGCCCGCGATGAAGCGTTTGATCCATTCATACGCCTGCAGCTGATCGTGTAAGCCGTTGTTGGGCGGAAGTGCGGTCCCGCCTCGAGCTTCCGAAGAGTGATAGAATCCCAAGCCTCCGAGACGATAGTTGAAAGCGACAAAGATAATCGGCTGCGATGGTGTCTGCTGTAATGCCTGAGTCAAAAAGGTGAATGGCGAGTAATAGCTCCGGTCGCCTGCACCCATGAAGAACGCTCCGCCATGCTGGAACAAAATGACGGGTAACTTCTTGTCCGCCAACGAGGATCTCGATGTTCCTCTGTCACCTTTGACGATATCCGTGGGAAGCGTGATCGACAAGTGCAAACAATCCTTCTCGCTTTGGAAATCCCCTTCGTCGTCCTTGATCCCGTCCGTGGGCAGCTGCAAACCTACGGCATCCTTCTTGGCGCTTCCCCATGGTTGCACAGAACTTGGGCCAGGTTTCGTCGCGTCGAACACCGATGCCTCTGCGGAAGAGTCGGTGGAGGTGGCCGGAAGCCCTGTGCGAAGGACCGATCTGGCGAATCGCGAGGTGCCCGATGGGATGGAGGCATATGGCAGCGCGAGGAACTGAGTAAGATGAAGATGCGATGCGGGTGATATCCCGCGAATCCCGCCCAGGATGGGATGCCGAAACACGGTTGTGGCAGACATGATGGCTGATGTCTGGATGCGCGAGGGAGGGTCGGTGCTAGACAGCGCGATCTCGCTTTGGACGATATCGGACCAGAGTGTCGCGCCCGCCTTATGAGACTTGCAGCTTCAAGTCTGCTGGTCCACGACATTGAGGATCCCACCCTTGCCACCAGCCCGCCCACCTGGAATCCGTCATACCTCGAGTATTGCATGAACAGATCGGATCATCGATCGGCCGCAGATGAGCGGATCGTTGATTCACATCTGAGACAGGAGTGTCACGTGTTGCGGCTAGATTCTGGATAACTCATCAGCTCATTTCCGCATCCCCTTTCCGACACCGACACGTGCTTGCCCAAAGGGACGCAGCAATAAGTACACACTACTTCTCGTAGGATGAGGAGCCCGAGCTTGACCCACTTGGGCCAAACGCAAAACTCGAGTCAATTGGGCCTGATGCGAAATTCCCAGCCAAATGGGGGGCGACCTGTTGTCGGGAGCGAAGGGAGGAGGGGGGAGGGGAGAACATCAACGCTGCCATGACTGAGAGGAATGCACACAGGCGTTGCTATCAGCTACGAGTTGATCAAGACGACCTGTAAGGTATCCTCTATTACATAATGCCCTCGGGCTCATCTCCTGTCTCTATATATACGCCGATCAACACATCACATCACGGATGATTGATGAAATGCAGCCAAAGGGGGGAGGAGATGGAGAGTCGCGGTTGATATACGAAGTGTCATGTACAACAAACGCAGATTCAAAAAAAAAGTCGGATTGGGTTACAACGCTCAATCGGATAGGTAATCATTTCAATTTCAGATCAGCTAAAAGACTCTGATTACCGAATGGCTTCTCCTCTGCAAGTAGATCTGAATGCAAAGGAGACGTGGCTGATGACAGTAAGACCAGTAAGAAGGATCCTGCTTTGCTCAAGGTGTATGGCAAGACGGAGGCGGGCCGAGTCCGATACTTCAAGCGTTCCAGCAAGTACAACACAAAGTATACAAGGCTTTTGTTCGTGAATGGCACAGCAAGCTGCTTGACGCGTTTTAATTTGCGGGAGCTGGAAAAGGACACGGTGCGGAAAGGGGATTGACGGTTTCGCAAATTGTAGAGTCCTTCAGCATCCAAAGAATTTCCCTTTCATGAAAGCCGAACAAGTATCAGTTGTTTGAAGCTTGCTGTGCAGGCAAGTCCTTTTGCTTGCAGCCCCAATCATCCCTCAATAAGTGGTCGACACACGCGTCTATTCAATTTTCACATTCTGCGAAAATGGATTTAATGTGAGCTAAGTGACACCTTGCAACCTTGAGTGGCATCCCAGACTTCGCCCTAGATTCAGAGCTGTGCAACGACAATCACCCTTGCAAAAAAATGCGAAGAGTCGAGAACTCGGATTCATCCATTCATAAGACCTCCTGATCGTCTTTTCCAGATCCTTGTGGCGCTTTCGGAGGCTCTTTTAGATGTTCGCACACCTTCTTTTTGCTTCCTGCTCAACTCATCTCATCAACGCCGCAGATGGACCGGGCTCTTCTGACGTCTTCCGCGAGCTTCCGTGCTTCATTCTCTGCGCATTGCACGGACTTGAAAGGGACCGCAAACCCGCTGGAGCTGAGAGGCATCTTGATCATGAGATTCTCAAATATATAAGGTGATCGCTTTTCGGAAAGATGGCCCTTTGAACCGGTGCTTTACCTGGATCATTTCCCTTTGAGCATTCACAAGACCCAGTGCAAATCCTTATCCCCTTTCCATCCGCAGATATGGTTACTCCAGGCAACAACCAATCATTCTCCAGTGACATCCCTGGAAGTGCCGAGCAGCTCTCGACAGGCGGCTCCCGGGACATGGGCTCGCTGCCACAAGGCAGTCATTTGATCACGGGTCCTGGGTCCGTCGATTCTCGGGGGACCGTCGATGCGAACGACGAAATCCCATGGGAAGCAATTGCGCTGAAGGGGCTGAGCTGACCCCGTGGTCTTCGCTTTATCGGATATTCACTGGCACAGGCTGGGTGTACTACAACGGGTAAGTGACTGTCTTGTTTGGTGACCACAATGATCTTATGTTGCGTCCGACATAGCTACGACGAAAACCAGCTTGAGAAGCTCTGCAACAATGGGGCCTTGTTCATTAACGTACACATAGATCTGGCTCATACGGAGCTACACGCCGAGACGGTTTGGGCTCGGTGCATTGATAGCGAAGGCATTGTCTCGTGGCGGATCGTTGTGCAGAAATCACTTCCCAACAACGGAACTCGGTCCTGACAGGATTGGAGATCAGTGACAGTAAACCTCTTTTGGGAGACTTCTAGACTCTCGGACACCCATACCGTATTGCAGAGTAACGAGACCTGTGATATTCAGTCTTCGCCTTGTATCGGGTGTATTATGGAGGGATTATTCGTATCGACTAGTAAAGCTGTACATGTTTAGTACCTAGTGACCCTGCCATATCGCATGATTGACGCTAGAGCGATCGTAGGCCGCGTTCGAGTGGACTCGCCTGGATATGCATTTGACTAGCGACTCTATCCACACGTTACGGGAGATCCGAAGATGCTTGTAACACGAGATTTGGACAGCGTGTGCACTTGATAGCAAGAGAGAAGAGATTGGCCGGAGGGATCTTCTCGGCAGCATCTGTTTGATCTCACATTGATCGTCAACGCATAACATTCCAGTATGTTCCGACTTCCACAAGGCCTACACATGAAAGTCAATCGTGAATCAATGAATTCCACGCAAACAGCGGACATTCTTGTTCCATGAATGGCAGTCGACGCATCTACAACACGGAAACCTTTGATGCTGACGAAGTGAGAGGATGCTTAGAACGACGAGTGCAGCATGGTCGGCTCAGCAAGCAGCTGAAGCGCGCGCCTTTTCTTTTTACTTATCTGTATCGATAATGCTTCCCGCAAAACAGGGCTGTATAAGGCTTCCTTTGAGTGAGCGGAAGTAGCGATATACCGAGCGTCCACCGGCAAGAATATGTGCGTTCGCTCCACCGCGTGCAAACAGTAGGATCGTTGCACTTTTGAGGGGCTTTTGGAAGGAAGAAGCATGCTGTGCCAAGCGACAGTGCCGGGTTGGCTGTCATACCTTTCAACGTCATCCGTGAGAGCCTTGATACATTTACGCTTACACAGACTCGAGATTCGGGGTGCCCAGAATGACACCCGGATTTACTTAGCTAATTAACTACTTATGAACCATGCGCGTCTCGGAAGCAATTTCGACGGGCCTCATCCTCATCCACGCAGAGATGAGAAGGCATCATCTTGCACCATACCATGCCGAGTCTCCCTAGTCCCCTGTCCCGCCACCATGGCCCTTCCCCGCCGCTTCCACGAGTCTGAACTCGCCGGAACACCACACGACGACGATGCCCGGGTCGCTGCCGAATTGCGCCAGAAAGCGCTCGTGCTCACCGACTACCACCCGCGTCCGTCTTTTGGCACGGCGGGCCAACGGATCGATGTCTTGGCGAATTTCTTCCAGGTCAAGTTTGCGGGAAAGGAGGGAAAGATGATCTATCACTATGATGTGGATATTGTTCCTGTCGTTCGAGAGACACCTGGAAGGAAGCCCCCACCCAAGGATAAGGGACCCGCGAAATTGCCGATTCTCCTTTTACGAGAAGTGATTGATCGGTGCGCGGCGGAGCTTGATCCGTCCTTCAGGCCTTCCTTTGATGTCGGCGCATACGACGGCAGGAAGAACCTCTTCACGCCCGTTAAACTCCCCATCGGCAACACTCAGTCGAAACACATCCGGATCGTCGTTCCGGACAAGGACCCTCGTCCGCCTCGGCCTGGTCAAGAACCACAGGATGGCCCCCAGGGCAGGCGATTCGACGTCACGTTCAAGTACGCGAGCGAGATCAACCTCGAGGCCGTCGCCGAGTTTTGCCGGGGCAAGAAACAGTCGACGCAGGTCGAGGCGTCAATGTTGACGGCCGTCATGGCGATCAACGTTCTCTTGCGTGATGACGTGCGTGCCTCCTCTCGGAACCCTTCTCACCCTCTCTAACGCCTCTGTTACAGCCCATGGGCAAGTTCACGCCCGTCGGAGCGCAACAAAACCGCTGGTTCACGATGCAACCGATTAACAACCAACGTACGTCTCCTGTCCCGCCTCCTATTGCAGTTCCCCGTTCTGATTTCCTCCTTTTCTAGCATCCGTCGAGATCATCAGCCAAGGTGGCCTCGTCGGTAAAGGCTTCATGCAGTACGTCCCTCCCCCGCCCCCGTTCCACTCTCGTCCCCCTCCCTTACCCACACCCCGCCCGGCAGATCATTCCGCCCCGGCCTCGGCCTCCCGGGTATCAACCTCGACACCGCCTACTCGGCCTTCCTCCAGCCCGGACCGATGATCGACGTGGCGGCGCAGGTGCTGTACGGCTCGTCGGGCGGGGGAAGCCGTGGGTCATCTTTACATGTCTTGTCGTTGTCGTGCGCGTTATGCTGATGAGAGTTTCAGGTGGCGCGAGGGGAGGGAGGGGCGGAAGGGGTGGGTATGATCGTGGTGGACGTGGTGGCGGGTACGGAGGCGGGTGAGTAGCTTTCATTTGAGACAATCGGTTAGTTGAGGTACGAGATACGGGATGTTGGGCGTTGACGGTCTCGGCGGTGGGGTTGAGAGGGAGCCAGCAGGCGTCGATAGAGAATAGGAGAGGTGATGGCCGCGTCTGACAAAAAGGGAGATCTTGTCGGTCGTGGAGCCTTGCTATCTGCCGTGAAATACCGTTTCTGCACTTTTTCATTTCTGCTCCGAACATGGCCGAGTCGCGCCTCTTCTGTGTTTGGGACTTGTCTTTTCCGACGGCGCAACCGTTTCTCAATGTCTAACCGTCAATCATCCAGCCCGCCGCGCGTGGAAATGCCGCAGGAGCTCCGCCCATTCGAAATCTCCAAGCTCCGAAAAATCTTCAACCAATGCAAGTTCAAGCTCACCCATCGCCCGTGCAGCAAGATTTTCAGCGTCCGTTCCATTACCGCCAAGCCCGCCTGTGAAATCGAATTCACCATGGCTGCCCGTGATGGATCCGGCGAAGTGCGAACCAACCTGGCGGCATACTATAAGACGGCGTACGGCAAGGACTTGCGATACCCTCGGTTGCCCTGTGTGGCCTTTGGCGCCAGCAACTATGTCCCGCTAGAGTTTTGCGCGTTGGAGCCGTTCAACGGCTTGCCGCCGAACAAGTTGACGTCGGATCAGACGGCTGACATGATCAAGGTTGCCGCGCAGCGACCGCCTGATCGACGAGACAAGAGTGAGTCGCCACCAGCCGCCTTTGACAGGACTGGTTCCTGATATGCCCTCGCAGTCATGCAATGGCGCGAGGTTCTTGATTGGGAGCGAAAGAAAAAGATCGCCGCCTGGGGTATACAGGTCAATCCCAACCTCGCCGAAGTCCAGGCTCGGGTCTTGCCTCCTCCCACGGTCCTCTACGGCGGCAACGGAGGCCGCATGAATCCGCGCAACGGCGGTTGGAATCTTCTCGGCAAGCAGTTCTACAAGCAAGGAAACCCGCTCAAGGCGTGGGCCGTCGTTTCGTTTGACCGGGGCGCCGATATCCAAATGATGCAAGGCTTTATTACCTACCTTGTCAACACTCTCAAGAGGAACGGCATGTCGGTGCCCACCCATCGACCGCCTTTGATTGGACCCATCAACCCGGCTCAAGGTGGTGCAGGAACCGGCGGCGTCAACGAGACAATCTTCAATGCCCTCATGAACGCTGGATCTTCAGCCTACCAAGCCGGCGGGAAGACGGTCGCGCCGCAGCTCATCATCGTTATTCTTCCCGGCCGAGACCCTCTGTTGTACGAAGAGGTCAAGCGATGCGCCGCTGTCAACCTCAAAGCGCCGGTTCCCACGCAGTGTCTGCTTGCGTCCAAGTTGCGAAGTGATCGAGGTCTGGATCAGTACGCCAGCAATGTCTCGATGAAGATTCACGCCAAGTTGGGAGGAGTTACCCACACGGTCCCGTTGCAAGATCTCCCTGGGCTCACCAATCGTACCATGATCGTCGGCGCCGACGTCAGTCACCCGCCTTCGCGTGGTGACAACACCATAGCCCCGTCGATCGCTGCCACAGTGTCGTCAAAGGTTGCGGACAACAACCTCTACTCTGCGACAATCCGACTCCAAGCCGGACGACAGGAAATAATCGAGGATTTGCAGAGTATGATGGAGGGGAATATCAAGGCCTTTGCCAACAACACCAAGTTTCTGCCTGACTCGATTATTTTCTACCGAGATGGTGTCTCCGAAGGACAATACGCCGCAGTGGTACAAACGGAGGTCAAGGCGATCCGTATGGCATGCGAAGCCCTCCGACCCGGATACAAGCCCAAGATCTCGTATATCATTTGCGTCAAGAAACACAACATACGATTCTTTAGCAAGACCGGCGCCGATTGCGACCGATCTGGTAACTTGCCTCCTGGAACCGTCGTGGATCGCACCGTCGTTCATCCTTTCGCGTTTGACTTTTACTTGCAAGCCCACGGCGGTCTCGTCGGTACCGCGCGACCTACTCATTACATCGTCCTCGTGGATGAAAACGAATTCGGCGCCGACAGCTTGCAGAAACTCACCAACGGCCTCTGCTACTCGTTCCAGCGAGCGACACGATCCGTCTCGATCGTTTCGGTATGCTACTACGCCGACATCATCTGCAGCAAGGCCCGTGCGCTCGTGTACGAAGAAGAATCCTTCTCCGACACGCAAACCGTCTCGTCTGCCGCCTCGGGACCCAAGGGTCTCGTCATGCGGGACTTTGATCCTCTCCGAGTCTCCAAATTGTTCGCCAAGAACCCCGAGTTTGAAAACGTCGCCTGGTACATGTAAGGCATGTAGGGCGTAAGAGTTGTGGCTTGTCTTGCTTGTGGTAGGCTTTTTTGGAATGACTGGTCGCTCGCTAGGTTGTCGGAAAGAGGCTAGGTTTTTGGAATTACGACCAGCGCACGCCTAGCTCGTGCGCTACCAGCGTCCTAAGTTGGTGTACAACTGTTGTATGCAGTCGAATCAATGCTTATGCATGAATTGCGTCAACTCTGTACACTTGAGAACTCCCTGTGCTCGGTCGTACACAGTCATACGATCGTCATACTCCTGTCTATGTCCTACAAATCATGCTTTGTACATCTAGGTATACAACTTGATATCGATACAGTGCCTAGGACTTCCTCATATGCTGATAGTAGTTGTTCGCCAACTCCCTTCCTGTGGTTGCACCTTATGCAAAGAAGCTAGACCGGCGAGCCCGCGACGTAACCCTCTCCAGAACGCCACTTTCCGAATCGCTTGTGGTCGTCTCATCCCCGTCGATGTCGTACTCCCATGACTCCTCGCTATCGATGTCCCTGTGATGCTCTAGATCGCCTGCATGGCTAACCGTCTCCAGGTGCTGGGATAGCCGTGTATGTCGTCCCGTCAAGCTCTTGCCGTCGCGGATGTTTTGGACGTCTTCTAAGCGGATGGGCTGGATCATAAAGTAGCAGATGATTGGCGGCAGGAGAGCGACGCAGACGGCGGATAAGACTTGGATGAACATGACGTCTGAATAGGCTTTGATGGCGCCGGTGCGAATCGGGTCGCCTTTTGGATACTACACAATCGAGTCAGCGAGAGCTCATGGCAAATGAAGTCGACATACTTGATCAATGACCAGGATGGACTGGTAGAGGTCGTTCAGTAATGTTTGATTTGTGGTGGGCACGTGCTTGGCCAACTCGACCGGCATGCGATTTGTGAAGATGGATGTTGCGACTGAAGTAGGTCGTGAGTGGTCAGCTACGGAGGGTAGGAAGCAAGGACGTAGACATACTGGCTGAGCCGACAGAGTTGCCGACCTCGGTGATCAGTAGCACCATCGCAGTAACCGTGGCAACATCTGTGGAACCTTCAGCACATAGACGCAAAGGAGACCCCGATCCACTTACCGGCATGTACAACATCAGCCTGAGCGCTGACCTGTAAAGCGACACACGCCAATCCGCCTCCCAAGCCTTGCAGCACCTGATTGGCCACAAGTTCCGCTGGTGTCCCGTGAGCCCCTCTTGAACGAAGCATGAAGACAACGCCCGCCAAGCGAATCACGAGTCCCGCGAATAGCGTCCACTGCGCGACCGTGTCAGCCATTGATTGCTACGTAGCGGGATTCACCTCACCTTGACGTCCCGGTATTTCGCCATGAGCGTTCCTCCAACAATTCCGAATACCGTCAGCGACAATGTTTGACATGACGCAAAGTAGGTCAAATTCCGGTACGACCAGTCCTGCGTGACGTAGATGAAGTTGTAGAGGTTGGTATACTGAAGGTAGAAGCTGACGAAATCAAAGAAGCCTAGAGGGACGTCGATCAGTTTTTGATGTCTTTCCGCGGGGACTGATACACACCAATCAAGCAAGCTCCCAATATCGACCTATTCTTCAAGAACCGATACGGCACCAACGGCAACCGCGGAATTTTGGTCTCATACCAGCAAAACAGCGGAAACAAGAGCAACCCCCCTGCCAGCATGGCCCGCATCGTGTTATTATGCCATCCACCGGGAACATTCGCCGCGAGCGTTAACGGTAGTAGAATCAACGCCAGCGACGTCGCAACGAGGACGAGACCGATAATATCGAGTTCCTGAAACGATTTCCACGCGTGCTGCAGGCGTGTCTTCGCTGAGACGGAGTGTCCGCCGCGTGCGGCTTTGAGTTGCTTCTTTGCCTTGTTTTGGGCCCACATGAGCGAGCCGATGACGGGTATGAGGCATATTGGTACAATGACGGCGAACTGCGGGATGTCAGTCGAATGTGCAGCGCGGGGAGAGCGACCTCACCATTCCGTATCCCCATCTCCAATTTGGGAGAATGGCTTCCGTAATCTCTGCACTGACGAAATTGTTGACGATGAACGGCAACGAAAGCAACGCCGTCGACAAGCCCCTCCAACGCAAGGTTGTCATATCCGCCATAATAATCTGGCTCATAATCTGCAGTCCGGTATACCCAAACGAATAGATGATATTCCCCGTCGCGATCTGCTCGATGCCGCTGGCGGTGGCGATGAGGGTATACCCGATACTGTAGCATATCGTGACGGCGATGTAGGTCTCGCCTCGGCCAAAGATGTCGGCGAGTTTGGCCATGAAGGGTTTGCCGACGGCGATGATGATGGCTGCAGCGGTTGTGATGGTGCCGGAGAGGGAGACTTTGAGGACTGTTGATGTTGCGTAGGAGAGGTATTGCCAGGAGGTCATCCCTATAAAAGGTGTCGGCTGAGTTATACCAAGCGGAACGTTCTACTCACCATCTAGAGAATAGATATACGAAGCGAGTGCAATTCTGAGAGTATTGTCAGCGCCTATTCAGCCTGGGCGCAAGTCGACTCACCCTCCAAACAGATACCACCTCGTCCGCTTATTCCATACCGCCTGAGCCGCTTCCACCATATTCACCCCACTCGGCGACTTGTCTGTCCCAAACGACCCCCTCGTCTCCCTCGACAACGGCCCGGCCCTCGTTGCTTCATTTACCTCCTCATCCTCCTCACTATCCACCAACGGCTTCCCATCCATCCTCAACGCCTGATACCCCTCCCCACTCCCCGACGGCCTCCTTGCCAACGCAAAACTCCGCTGCTGTGCCGATCTCGGCGACTTTTGCTGCTTCCCGACGCGAGGCGGCATCCTGTGTCGTGTACCGGCGGGCGGGACATTGATGGGATCCCGCTCGGTCATTGCCTGGGCTTTCTCAGAGGAAGGGTGGGATGGCATGGGGTGGTGGTGAATATGACGATCGGACGCACGGTGCGGTGGGCTGACGTCGCGCGGGCCACGTGGGTGCGCTAGGAGAAAGCGCGCGCGGGCGTCCGGAGATCGTGGCGCCGGACGTCGATGTCGGTTGTTGCGATGTTGTCGTTGTATTCCAAACGACGTCGAGTCCACTGACAAATAGGGCAGTTGGGAGGCACAATGCACCGCGCAGCCAGCTGATTGAGCGTTTCAGGCTGTTTGAGGTCTTGTTGGAACAATCAGCGTTAAATCATTCCAGCTAGGATGTGGGCGTATTTCACCTACCTGTTCCAGGCTTTTGTACAATCGTGACTTGCAGAATGTCTGTCGACTACAGCGGAACCCAAAGCGGCGAGAATTCGCCAAAGGTTGTTCTTCGTCTGCTCAAAGGCGCTCAAGGCACCTTGATTGATCCGAGGCGCTTTCGGATCTTCGAATCGCGCGAAGCAAAGCCAGATCCTTTCCGCGTTGGTGCGCAGCGAGACTCTTCACCCGTGAAAGTCGTCCGTTGACAAGCTCTCTTACCCTCTGAATAGCTGGAGTAGGACCAACACCGTCACGAGAGCCCTTTAGAGATCAGCCACAGAGCAAGGATTCCCGGTCAGCTCGTATGATCAGGAATCAGCATCTTTGCTTCCGATATCTGATAACGGGAAACTCCGATGAAACTCATTTCGGGGAATTTCGGAAGACGGTTTGCGAGAGAGCGGTGGTAAGCTTCTGTGGCCTTCGATGTTGGCGGATCGCTGCTCGGTCGTCATCTGGCACATTGTCATGACACCGGCAGTCGAACCTTAGGGGGGGGGGGGGGGGGAATGCTGGAAGGCAGGAGTCAATCTGTAGGAAGACCAAGCGACAACCAGATCTCGACAGACGTGTACGATCAAGCAAGAATGGGGTGCTTCCTCTTTACGCAAAGCGGTTGCATATCGCTTACACGACGACAAGCAGAGGCACTATGCATCCTCGTCAGGCGTTACCAAACGAAAGTCGGGAAAAAATCACTAACCCCGGCAACACAAAAGGAAAAGGCGTCAAGGCACAACTAGCTATAAGGAAAGCTCAATTCTCCAAGACCAATCACATTCTGATCGTCCCATATAATTTCTCTCTGATAGGTCTTGGGGTGCGGAACGTCTTCCAAAAAATTCTGGAGGGTTTCTTGAGTATAACGGATTGAATGTACAGTAATCAGTCATATACGAACTGTTGTTACCAACAACGGACAAGCTTGAAAGGAGCAGAGCGTCGCTTTCGCATAGCCTGAGATGCGAGCAATGGACGTTCAGTGTTCCTGGAGAACGGCCGCAGGGGATGCCACACAAAGCGTCTTTTCTACCGGTGTCCTGGGTCCTGAGGCTGAGTCACGGATGGTTCGGTCTGGGGATGTGCGAAGTGTTTAGAAGTGCCTGGGCATATCTGTATCAGAGTATCGATGGAGGTAAGCATCAAAGATGAGATTCGCGTCGGCCCGCTGACTCAAGAACGATGTACTCACCGACGTCGTTAATTTGTACTTCGTTCATTCATGCATCCTTCTCCATTCATCAATTCCCGTGCCCCCTGTCGCGCCGTCCCATAAACTGGCCGCTCGATCAGTTTCACGGATATTTTGGGCGTTCCCCCGCGAAATGATGACGGAATCGGGTATTCTGTGAGGCCGACATGCTATTAAAGGAGATCGCCCATGCTATCCATGCAAGAGCCGCGCCGACTCTTATGCTTGGATTTGTCACGCAGGAGGAGAAACTCGATCCCCCCTTGGATGACGTGTCACATTGCGTCACAAGAAGCTGAATTGCTGAATTTCCAGAGAACCAGAGACTGCCTGACGCTCTTCTTACCAGCTTTCTATTCCTGATAGCACCGTGATTTGCTCAGGCTTTCGCTGTTTTTCGTGGCTCTTGCGAGCTCTACAATTTCACAAGAATCGCGATCATCCAGGACAACATGCCCGACGCAACCTTTCCTCGGGCTCCTAGTCCAGTTGTTACGACCGCCTGGTCCAGCAAGACAATACCATGCCATGGAGGACGTTTCTAAGAAACACCTTCCATTATGTCTTCTTCCCTTTGATCGGAAACGGAAAGGTCGTTTTGGAAGTCTCGACATGGGCCTTTCGAGATTCTGACGATGCTGGAATGAGCGGTCATTCAGTGTTGAGCTGCAGGAGGATCATTCCGCTTGACTGAGTACGCGGAGCATTTACGGTCTGCTAATGGTCGACATCCTAACCTCTAGGTGCTGTGCATCCAATCCCTGGGAAATGTTGGAGCTCGACATGGCGAATGAGGACACAGCCATCCTCAGCAGGTTCACCATTGAGTATGTGTCGGAGAGAACAGGAAAGAACGACGATGAATCAATCGCATCAACGAGATCAACACGTTCGCATCACGGGCGACCTCCCTCCATGGAATATGGCATCTAACCGAGGCACCCAAAGGAACCAAAGGCCTTTACGACAGAATAGAGTTTTCTTGCACGGTGGACTGATGGAAGCCGATAGAATGTGCAGAGTGCCTTGTCCTGCGCGGCCCCGAGGGGCATATCTGTTTTTTTTTCGCTGGTGAGCCGTCGACAACTGCCTTGATGGGTAATGCAATGCTGAATTTCACCTCAGATTGCATGCAGGGTACAATCATGTACGGCTCTGACACGCCCCGAACCACGCACCAGGCCCATCGGCTGTGATCACCTCACTACCGACGCCACGCATCAACTCACGAGCAATCCCTCGTTGTTGAAGCTGGGAATCCTCCCAAACACCAGCACAGGCAAGAATCCGACAAAGCTTTTTCCGTGGGCTGATCTGCGAACCGCGCAACTCGCTGGAGCACCGGAGGGCTTTGTCTCCTGACTCAACGGGCGATCCTCCGACTCGGGACTCGAGAACTTCTGGCATCCTTTGGATCGCGGTTTCTTCTCACAGGGGCAAGCGCGTAGCTTTCTGGAATAGGAGTCGATGGTTAGTCGGGAGGCATATATACATCTGACAGTGCTCGAGCTGACCTGATTCCCCCTCTTTGATCACTCTTGATCTCGCCATCGATCCTAGAATCTAGCATCGAATACTTGCGTTTGAGACAGCTTTCAGCTACCAAGCAAACCGAAGGATATCACAACGTGAGCTTCTCGTCTTCTGTACTTCCCATCGTTTGTGTCTGATCTCCATTCGACGATTCCTCTTTGACAGATCACAGTCCCTGCTCACACCTGAACCCGCTTGACGCGATCAATGGTACTAGCCGTTCATCAAGGTATGTTTGGCGCAACATTCTGTCCTCGCCTACTCATAATGCTCCACGATCCCACTAGATGAATCCAACAATCCCTCCTGAAAATATTGCCAAAACAGATCACCCTGATCCTTCCAAGCACCAAGCCCAATTCGAACCCACCGAATTCGCCACGAACCACTTCCACACCTCCATCTCCTTCGATCAAGGATCATCCGTCATCATGATTGCTTCGATGTCTTCCAACGACGATCTCAAGACCGACACGTCCGGCTTTGGCGTGGAATCCCTCGATGAGACGGTCACCGTCGCGTTGAACTCATCAAGCGGCAGCGAAGCCAACGTCACTTTTCACAGCTTTCCAGTCGACGAATCCTTGAGCGAATTTCAGAGCGATCGTAAGGACGACGTCAAAGCCGAAGCAAATGTTGTTGATGCCGAAGAGACCGCGACTTCCGCAGCCATCTACGGCGATACCGACGAGGAAGAGGAGAAACCGATCCAGACCGTATCGGAAATGCTCGCTGAGGACAAGGTCAAGTTCAAGCTCCCCGGAATGTCGGAGTTCAAGTACAATGTTCCCGCTTCTGTCTCCTTCGAACGAGGACGACACGCCGAACCACTCGACAGGCCCTCGACGCCCCCCAACTTCTTACCCGGAACCCCTCCCGATGTCACCCTAGAAGTGCCAATGTACGCTCCTATTCCTCCCGAGGAGTTCTCGATGCACAGTTCCACGGCACTGCACGTGCAAGGATTGCCTCAAGTGACCAGCATGCCCGCCTTGGAGACGAGCCCCGACGACATTCAGATGATCCCTCGAACGGAATTCCAAGAAGTCGATCGTCGACAGGAGTCGTTGGCGCGAGACCTCATGCGGGAGATGGACGTTGCGCATCCTCCCGATAGCCAAACGTGGTACGGTACCCTCAACGGACAGCACGGGCCTCGAGGTATCCAGGTAAACATTCTCGGCGACCCGGCCGCTGCTGGGATGGGCGCGGAGCAGATCATGCAAATGTTCACCAACGGCCAGGCAATGTTGCAACCGCAGCAGACCGAGGCGGAACGCAAGGTCGCGCTGCAAGTTCAACATGAAGCACGCATCGCGAGCTCTCAAGCTGAGAGTCAAGGTCGACGAAATGGTGGGATTCGTGAGTCATTGAAAAAGGTTAGAGAAGGCGCGAATGCTGCTCCCGAAGCCGACAAGACTGCTTCTTCGGCCGCAAAGAAGGGCTCCGTCAAGCCGCCTCCGAAGCCGAAGAGCAAGGGCGCGCGGGTCATGGCTCTGCGTCAGGCTAGATCCGTCTCCTCAAAGCTCCCTCGTCCCGAGGTTCAAAGTGAGTCCTCTTGGAGACGGTTGTGCTGCATACTAAGGCCGCGTTGCAGCTCTTATTCGAAGACCTTGCGCCGCGATGTCTCGCGAGCCATCGGCAAAGTCTGCTTCGGCAGGAAATCAACAGCCGGCATCGGCCAAAGTGCTGGTCTCCTCCATGGACGACGCCGCCTCCGCTACTGCGAAGGTCAACCCACCCACGAGAACGATCCCGACTGATCGTCCAATCAAGACCTATCGACGTCTCGTCGACCCTCGCTCGCTTCCTGGCTTGCAACCTGTTGTTCCGGACTATTCGCAGATCTCCAACCTTGAAGCACATCCCGAAGCGGAGCAAGATGATAACACCGAATCCGAAACAGATGCCGACGACGAAGATGCAGAAAGCGGCGATAGTCAACCCTTCAGAGCTCAAGCAATCCAGTTGGCGGAGGGCGACACGGGTCTTCAACGGGAGTTGAATACGATAACCGAACTTTTATGCGTGGCGCTCGTCAGTATTTTGCCAGCGTACCGACAAGTCATCACGTCGACTCTCGAAAGTCACGCGACCCCGACACCGAGTGCATTGGATGACGATGAGGAGCGACTCGAAATAATGCGAGGCAACGATGAGCTCGAACAAGCGCTTCATGCTGTCGAACAATTCTTTGGCGCAACTCAAGAGATATTGCAATGTCTCCGCCATCTGCTCCAGTCGCCGGCCCTTATACTTCACATCACGAAAGTGACCGGAGACCTCGCCATGGCTCATAGATACATCGCTTTGTTCCATCAAGATATCTGGAGGATTCTTTCCGACGATGATGACGACTTTGGCAACTCCGAGGGTCAGTATGATGCTCAGGAGACCGACAGAGCGACATCCATCGGTGACTTCGCGGAGGATGATATCGCTTGCGGGGACAAGGAAGAACTCTCGCCGAGAGTCACGTCTCTGTCAGGTCCTGATGAGTCTCGGGGAAAGATGGCGCTGGATGCCATTCTTTGTGATACTCCCTTCAAGCAAGGTGGCGCCACATCCGGTTCTCACGTTACGTTCTCGGATGCAGCAAAGGAGAACAAGAGCAACGTTGTCAAACTCGAATCGTGGATGAAAGATTCTGCGCCGACTGCCATCAAGGCGAAATCGAAGAAATCCAAACGAAAGAAAAAGACGGCAACCCATGGTAACGATGCCGATACGTCTGCTCGAGTTCCGAAGGAAGGCAAAGGTCTGCCTACAACAACCAAATTCTCCTCCTCTGGACTGGAGACTTCAGGTTCTATCGCTTCTATCACGACTTCCGAAGAGTCCGCTCCCGAGGTTGCAGTCAGGTCTGCTTTTGCCACCAAGAACATCTTCGACCAACTCCAACACGTCGGTGATGCCAACTCTGCACCCGCTGACCCCCCCGACGTGGCTCTGGCCTCCCAGAATGATGAATCAGCCGAAGTCGTCGACAGCCCAAAGTCACAGGAGGAACAAGTTATTGTTGGTGTGACCTTACAGGCAAACGCTGTCGCACTCAAACCAGAAGTCATTCGTTCGTGGACCGTCCGCGAAGTAGACTCCCCGCGCTCTGCGGCAATCGGCGAGAGCTTGCAATCCGGTGCATCGCTCGTAGGCGACAAGGCTTCAATACTTGAGACCTCCCGCCTGGCCAGCTCGTCTGTTCCTGACTTCAATGCGAAAGTGGACGTACGTTCCCAAGATCGACTCGAGGAGATGGGCAGGCTTCTGGTCGCACGCTCGCCAGATATCCCTTCTGCTTCTCAGAACAAAGCTCAGATCCCATTTGGCAAAACGGATACAACCGCCCCTCACCACACCGGTCGACTCCCTCCGCCACCTGGATTGAGACCAAAGATTCGAAGCACATATCCAACTTATCACCAGAGTTTGAGTATGAAAGATATCCAGGAAGGCGCGACTATCGAACCTCATCCGACCAAGGAAACGGAATGCATCATACTCAGAGAACCTCGTGAAAGACCAGATTACTCGTGCACACTCTTTGTAGCTGGGTAAGCATATGTACAGGAGCCTAGATACTGCGAAACTGACCGCCTCTCTTTCGTAGCGTGCCATACTACGATGAATCTATAGTTCCCTGGCAAACGCTCAGGAATTTCATTATCGGCCATTTCCAGAAGTTCGGTCCACTTGATAAAGTGTAAGTAATACATGCGAGCCAGTCGCGGACCCTGATCAGTCACTGCTCCATAATAGTAAAGCCGTGAGAGATGTCAATACCTCTGGACACGTCAATGCTTTCGTTACATTTCAGGCAAGTCGACCCTTAAGGACTATGCACAACAAGTCTAACGCCTTTCCGGATATCAGACTCGAGATGCCGTCGAAAAGATCTTGGAAGATCCCGAATCCTCCATCATGAGAGTTCCTGGTATACCCAACAGCTACGACCGCATGCGAAATCCCGGTCCCGTGTTACGTCGCCATCAAGTAGACGGCGAGCCTTGGATGGATGTCAAAGTCAGGCTGGAAAGAGCGCAAGGTACACGCAGGGTGTGGATTCACCTAGTCGGCGGACAATCAAAGCATATTGCCAAGGCCCAGCAGTCGGGTCCTGCTCCATCTCGCACGCCTTCACAGGTCTCGTTCGAGTCGTACCTTGACCCCTTCGGTCACGACAAGCATGGTAGGGAGAAATACCGTCTCAGGCGACGACTAGCGGTACCCGTCAATCCGCATGATTTCGAAGTTAACCGTAGACGTGATCAGACTCCATACCCTCGTGAAGAATCTATCGAGGTGCATCTTGACGCATCCGATGAGAAAGAGGTACGTGCAGCGTACCTAAGGAAGCGTCGACTCATAAATACGTGAGTCAGTCTATACGAAGGCTATGCGAAGTCTTTGGCGAGCTCGAGGACCTCCACCCGTGGAACGTTTCAAAGGACGACGGCTTCGAGGCGATATTCTACGACCGAGAATGCGCAATTCGCGCCCTTCATGTCAGTACCTTTGCGGAGCTGTACCAGCCCGAATACTCTCTCTGACCCGAACACCTTTCGCAAAAAGCAAATCCGACTCATTCAAGGTGCCTGGGCATTTTGGTCGCACGAAAAACGTGGCCTGAGACCTGCTGCAGAGAATCGCTTCTCGTTACAGACGCCCCGTGCCTCCGCTGCGTCCAGTATCCCAGAGCGTCCATCTCAACCTACCTCCACCTTCAAGGAATCACCAGCGGAAATACCGACTCAAGCTACAACGCACCGTACAGCTTCGGTATCATCCAAGGAAGAATGGCCGTCTTTATCTACGTTAAGTATGCCTCGCAACAAATACGTCGAATTGCCTTCCAAAGACTCTAAAGTGATTTCGCCTTTGCCATCGCCACTACCGGCCAGCAAAGTGTTACCGGTACCATCATCTCATTCTGCGTCAGGACTAGTCGTGACCGGTATCGGAAGCAAGGAGCAGATTCCACACACAAATCCAGGAGAAGCAAACATAACACAGGAACAGCAGGATATCCAGGCACAGGAATCTTCCTTGGCCGTAGGGTTACACCGGATCGATGATGGACAAGACGGGAGTTTTTTCAATAGCCCCTTGATCGGGTCTCAGTTCAGCAGTCCTGCCTCCTTGGCGATGGTTGCCGATGCGCAGATTGCCTCCCCTCACTCAACATCGGCCACAGCAGTGACACGACCTCTCACACCGAATGTCCGAATGAGTCCCGCTCCGTCTGGAGACCCCAAAATGACCATTGTAGTCGAGAACCTCTGGAAGACGGAGCCGGAAGAGGAGGTTAAGCGACGATTCAGAGTGTATGGTCGGCTTGTAAGTACCATGCTTTCCGTTCCGGCGTTCGAATCGAGTTCATCTGCTCTTCTAGGTCGATTCATCTTACAATGTGATGAGAAAGAGGGCGTCAATCTCTCTCAGTTACTCCTCGATACACTCTGCGCGACAAGCGATTGAAGCGGAAAACGGGCGAGACATGAGAGGCCGTAAACAAAGCGTGAAATTTTTGCCCAATCCTGTAGTAAGGACTATTGGAGAGCTGTGTATGCTTAGAGCTGACTTCACTCTGAAATGTAGTCGCGAAGGCAAGGGAAATCCAAAAGACCGAAACGTCCCGCTGCTCTTCATTCTTCTGCTCGCCCTGTGCTTCATGATGCCCAAAACGCGGACATGACCAATCGGGATTCTGCTGGAAAAAGTCGCGGCAACTCACCCAATCCGCCGGTCCTGGGTAATATTGCCGCCGACGATGCTGTCAAATGCGAAGCGAGGAGCGATCATGATAAACAGCACGAAGCTCAGCAAGACCGCGTTCCGAAGGCGAGTGACTCGTCCCACGTTCCGTTTCCGGGTCGCAAAAGGGCGTTTAGCGATCCTGGGGACGTCAAAAGACCTTCCACTGCTGGTACAGACAGAAGGCCGGGAGCCCTAGGGCGTGAGAATCCACCAACCCCTGACAGCTCTATACCTAGGGCCTCGCCTAGGGCCTCGACGTCGGGTGAAAGTTTCCCTCAGCGGCCCCCGCCTCCCCTCGGCCCGACCTACATGTCATTTCAAGCGCCTGCTGCAGCACCGTTTGCATTTCCGGCATACATGTCTCCGGAGCGTCCGATGCAATATGAAGGTCTCACTCACGGAGTTTTGCCTGGTGTGAGTCGCGAGCGAAAACGCCTGTCAATCGAGATATCTATCGTATGTTAACGCACTCCAATTGAACAAATTCCAGTACTACACTTACCCCAGTGTATATCCCCCTCCGCCTTTCGCTACCGACAACCAGAAATTCTCACCGCTTTGTACGGAGCAACTGACGCCTATCGGAGTTTCAACGTATGAACGTAAAGAGACAGAGGGTATGCTCTCCATTGGCGTTTGGTCACTGCTTTTAGCTAATCGTCGAATTATAGCCGCATCGTCAGATGGTGCCATTACGGATGATGCTCGACATCACCGCATCGATGCGCCGCATCCTACGGTATCCACCGGCCTGAAACCCTACACATTCTCGCAGACTCAGTACGGCCTCACGGCGTTATACGATCCTCAAGAATTATCCAGGTACCGGAAAGAACATGGCCTGCAAGTTGACACGAGTGCGCGCCCGCCTTTCGCATCAGATGAGCCTCCCCTCACGCTGCTCCCAATCTCCTCGGGCGGTCACTCGCCGACAAAGACGGCCTTCTCCTCCCCTGAGCCTCAGGCTGCGGCCGTGTCGGCGCACGATCGCTCGGAAACGCCTATCGTCTACCCTCGCTTAGATACTCAGCCTCAAGAAACCGCTCATTCCGCCAATTTCGTAGAATTCGGTGAAGGGCGGAACCTCGATCTATATCCTCTATACCTCCAAGATTCCGGCGTTTATCATGGGTATGGAGCTCATGGCTATCCACCACAGTCGGGAAACTATGGATATCAGCAAACGGTCATCGGGATCCAAGCAAGTCCAGCATTTAGCCATTATGGACCCCAATATACGTCGTTCCATCCAATCACGCCTTCGGGGAACTCTGCATATCGCGCGCCAATGCAAACGGAACCAACGATGACGGCAACTTCAGCGCCGACTTTCCCCCGAGCGTTACAAGAAGCCTTTGCTAGAACGTATCCCACGGGGATGGATCAATCGACAATGATCAGTCAACTCGCAGGATACGGACTTGCAGGTGTATCCGCAGAAGACCGCTTTGCTTTTGATGTCCCCGTTGCCGGCCGATATGAAGCAAGACATCACGACCACTCTACGCATGCGTCTCAACTCTCTCAAGCCGCACCATTGCAAGGACACCTCGGCTATCTGACGGCACATCCGTCTTCCGCCATGACTGCCGTCATTCACCCTGCGACGGAATCATTTCCTTCATCTACAATTGACGCCCCTCCTGATTCAATGGTCTCTCCTGCGAACGGGACGAGTCGGACCGCCCAGCAGCAGAGATTGCTGGATATGCCGCAAGATCGTCAGGCCTTCCGATTCGCGGAAACTCCCGGCTACGGGACGGTACTTACCGCGACTCGTGGGGGAAGACACTCGTCTTTGCCTATGCAGTCCGAAGCGTTTCGGGCTTTTGAGGCGGGATCTAAATACCTTGGCCCTGAGCTCGACGGCAGTGGTAAACCGAGGCAAACCCCGAAGAAGGCCCGTAATGCGCTTCGCGGCTTTCCCAAACAATCTCGAGGCAATTTCCGACAGTAGGGCTTTTCCTTGTTATCTCCTCAATTTTCGAGAACTCGCTCTTCACTTATCGCCATCATTCGCCTTCTGGCTCCTCTTCGACTTTCGGCAACTTGTAGTTCATCCGGCTTAGATACTCTAAAATCTTTCTTCTCGTGGTCTGTGTCCAGAGCTGGAGCTCCATAAATGTCACCTTTCCTTGATATGACGTTCTTTAGCTTGATTTCCTTCCATGCAATTATCTATCCATTTGTTTCTTCGATGACGGAAGACGCTGATCATTGGCGAAAGACATATCGCTTTCACTGGCTTACACCATACCCAGGAGGCACAGGACGAGGGGAGTGAATACCGCTTCTGGACTACAGGCGAGCGCTGGCGTTCTGGCTGTTTATTCTGCTCCTGTATAACCGAAATCTTCACCGATAGCTAGATGGTTCTTTGCCTCGTGAAACCTCGTTGACACCTAGCGTCGGAAATCCTCGCAGGCAAACCACCGTGACCGATCAACCCTTCCTTTGAGGCCTCTTGCGGGAAAGGCCCTGTGAGCGGCCTTTAGCTTTCGCGTGGGTCCAGATATAAGGAGAGCAAGAGTATATATATATATATATATGATTTTAGTTTCCGTAGTGTTCTGCTTGATCTGATTCCCGTCGTTTCGTTGAACCTAGAAGATGTCCTTTATGCCGACCAGCCAGCCTAGTGTATCCAATAATGAAGAATCCGCGACGTGCGTATGTCGTGCTCAAGTGGAATGCGATAAAGGTGACTGACAGAAATTCCGTCTATGGATCATTAGGATCGACTCGGCAACGGGCATGCTACCGCCCTTCTCCACATCCTTGATTTCGGCATGTCGAACAGACCTCAGTATATCTGCAGTCGTGGAGAGCGAACAATCGGAGCATGCGACAAGACTGAGCAGGCAAACAGAGAATAGCGAACAAGGTGCGTTGCCTTCTTCAAATGGAGTATATCGTTTGACAGAGGCGATCAGCGTCTAGTATAAGCACTGAGACACAGCCAACTCTGCCGCCTTTCTTCGCTCTGGGTTTCGGAGATCGTCTCGGAGAGGCATTCCCCTTGCCTGTCGTGTGGAAAGAATGGTCAGCTGAATGGACTCTAGGAAGGCCCGTCGATTTGGCTGTTCATGACGTTGTTGTATGGTCATGCTGGCCACCTGGTAGAAGCTTGCGCCGGTCCACAGGTAAACCTGCATACAAAATCTCTGCTCTAGACTCAGGAACGATATGCAGGCTAACCGTTTTCTGGGCGGACAATCGACAAATCTCGATCCATATCACATCCGGCGAGTCTCCCTGTATGAACGAAGGAGCGTTCATCGCCGCGATGAAATCGCCAGCGCGGAAATTCGAGGAACAGTGCCAAAGGAAAGCGCCTGGTGACAAACATGAATTGATGAAGACGATCCTGTGGCATATGTACAGGGAGGCAACGGTAGGATCCGTAACACTCCAAGCGTCCTTCTTCTCGAGAACGGACCCCTCTTCCACTGCGCGACTGTTGACATGCAGGGTCCCTTCTGGTGTGACGCATCCCAAGCACTTGGCACAGCAATTAAGGCATGGGAGCAGGGACTTCGTGCTCTTGACTGACGTCCACGAATTCGAGAACATGTACAAAAAGGTGGACAGTGACAATGTGGAGCGGTACAAAGCCAAATACAGGGGAAAAGGCGCAGCGTGACATGGGCGACAACAAATCTGACCGTCGGAGGGTCTCATGACCAGAAAGCGTTCAGCGCCATGCAATCAGAGTTGTAACATACTATATGGTAGTGGGCCAACACTTGTGAGTGGTCGAAATATGACTGTATCGATATATGCATCGGAACGTGATCGACAATTCCAATGTAGAAGCTTATATGACTGCCATTCTAACGTCCTCGTCCTCTTCCTCGTCCACGGCCGCGCAACGCCCTGCCGGCAGCACCCGGTGGCATCTTGGGTCCCATATCGCCACTCTGCAAGATCCCAACATGATCAGCCGACCGCACAATGCAAACTCCTTAGGACATACCTGATCGCTCTGCGGATTCCTGACCGTCTCATCCACACTCAAGATCAACGTCGCCGCCTCGACGGCACTGCTCAGCGCATTCGTCTTGACGAGCGCCGGCTCCCACACAAAGTTTTTAAAGTTATCACTGACGCCCTCGGTCTCGACGTCGACGCCCGCCCAGACGTCGCCCTTGGCGTGCTGCATGCGGAGCTTGTTCAATACGTCGGTCGCGTCAAAGCCGGCGTTGTCGCAGATTTGACGCGGGATGATCTCGAGCGCTTTCGCGAGCGCGCCGATGATGAGTTGTTGCTTGCCCATGATGGTGCGCGAGTAGTCTCGGAGGTATTTCGAGATTTCCATCTGCGGCGGGTTAGCGAAGAATCAGAAGCGGGACAAGGGGGACTCACCTCGGCGGCACCACCTCCGGCGACGATCGTGTTGTTCTTGATCGCCCGCTTGACAATCATGATGGCATCGTGCAAACTCCTCTCGACCTCGGCGATAAACTGCTCAGCGCCACCGCGCAACAACAACGTACACGTCTTGGCGCTCTTGCAGTCCTCGAAGATGTTGAACCTCTCCCCGCCAATCTGCCTTTCCTCAAACTTGCCACACGCGCCAAGGTGCTTGTCCTCGATATCGGAACACGTCGATTGGATCGACCCTCCGACGGCCTGCGTGACGCGCTTCAAATCATCGTGCGCCACCCGCCCGGCGCAAAAGATATCCCGATCGGCAAAGTACTGCGTCGCGAGGTCCCCGATGGGCAGCCTTGACAGGACAACTTTTGCGCCCGTCGCGACGATAGCCTCGAGTTTGCGGTAGATGATTTGCCATTCGGCATCGACGATGGCCTGGTACTCGGACACCTCGTTGACGCGCACCTCGGCATTGTCCTTTTCGGCCTTGAGTTCGAGCTCGACGTTGAGGCAGAGGATTTTGGGGTTTGTGAAGGATTTGGGCTGTTGCTCGAAGCCGGCGTAGGAAAAGGTTTTCTTGAAGGCGACGCCCTTGATCAAGAGCGAATCCTGCGAGCCGGCCGTTAGCATAGCCCTTGGTAAGGGAACGTCGAGACACACCTGCATACCACCGCCGGGAACCTTTTTCACGCCGATCAAGCTCTCGTCCAGGTCCTCCTGGTCGAGGGTCATGACGGCGTCAACGACCATTTGCGAGAAGAATGGCTTTTGCGAGTAGATCAACTTGGACGACATGGACGTGCACGCGCACTGCAAGAGGAGTTCGCGGAATTTCCTATTTCAAAGTCGTCAGCCATCAGGATCAAATCAGGGAAAGACCTTGAACGCACTCCGGATCACTCTTATCAATCGTCACCGCAATCTCCTTCAACTTCTTCATCGCCATATTCCTCCCCTCCCTCAACCCTTTGATAATCGTATGCACTCCAACGCCTTCCTCGATGTACGGCCGGACCTCTTTCAAGATCTCGGCAGCGAGCAACGTGACCGAGGTCGTGCCGTCGCCTACTTCGGCGTCCTGGGCTCGCGCGATATCGACGAGCGTACGGGCGGCGGGGTGAACGATGTCGAGCAGTTTGAGAAGAGTGGCGCCGTCGTCTTGAGTATCCGTCAGCCTCACTCCTACATTCCTCATCCCCTCAACGCCTCCGAGGACTCACTACTAATCGTCGCCTCGCCCCGCTCATTCACAATCAGCTTATCCATCCCCCGTGGTCCCAACGTCGTCGCGATCGTCTGCGCGACGGCGAGACATGCCGAAATGTTGCTGAGCAGCTGAGGAGTGCCCTGGGATGAATCGGTTCCCTCGCGGAGGAGAACGACCGTTGGTTGCTTTGAAAGAGGTCAGCATGTGCTTGTCCCCAAGGGATGAGCGTACGTACGACGTTCGGTAAGCGTTGCATTGTGGATGCGCAGATGGACGAATCCTATGGACAGCAGGATGCAAGAAGATGACCGACTGAACCTTCTCGCTCCTTCATCAGCCAAAACCGAAACGCGTCGCGTCAGGGAAACGGACATACAAAGGGCATGTCCGCATCTGACGAATCGACTCGACTCAGTCTAGCAGATTGACCGACTCGCTTGATCTCGTCGGCTCGCTGGTCCCCAATTCGCCATCGACAGCCACCTGCACGCACGACCGAAATGTCCGTCCCACCAGTCAACCCCACCCCACGCCCACCACGGCCCCCTCAACGCGCCCCCTCCCCCTTCCTCTTCCTCGGCGTCATTCTCGCCTCCACCGCATCGTTCTACTACCTCCTCAACCGGAAACAAGATGACATTCGATCGGGGAAAGCAAAAGTTCGGCGACAGATGGAGAATCCGTTGACGCCGAGTTTCCACAAGGTGACGGATGAGGCCGAGTTGGATGCGCAGATTTCGGGGAGGGGGAGGGGGAGGGAGGGCGAGGGGAGGAGGCAGGTTTAGAGGAAGGGTTCGAGGTGAGTGGATTTCTGCGTTGGGATTTGTGTTGTGGATTCGTTCGGAAACTGGTTAGAGATGGGAAATGCTGTGAGACTACAAGGAAGGCTTTGGGCTTCGCGGACATCATGAACGCCATTAACGATATCGTCATGATGATACGAGCCTGCTCAAAAGACTCTCTGGTCTCCGTTACAAAAACGGGAAATGCGCGTGGAATTACGTGGACAGATATGGTCCATATGTCTTGCCATACGTAAAGCCAGGATCGCATCGCGTTACCGTTTCCCGGTCATGATGATCGGACGCCTGTCACGACAGTCGCTTTCCGAGAGGACCGCATCCCACATTACCTCTCGCCATGATGGCCCAGTAGCTGTCTCTGCTACTGTCACTGTTATTGTCAGTGCTCTTGCATCATGACATGCCTTTGGGCCGTATACGCCGGCATCTCGGTCGCGGTTGCGCTCTGCCAACGATCCGGCTTATGATGGCTAATCCCCGCATTGGTCTCCCCTCCATAGATCCTTCAAGTATCACCTCCGGCCAACGCATGAGGATGCGCTCCTCAGCGCATGAAAGCATCCACCGATGGCTCGGCACAGCTATATTCAAGATGACTTGCATCGTCCGCGGGATGACTCTCATCTTCCGACGTTGCATCGCACCGCTATATCTCGTCCGGTTGACCGGTAGGGCGGTCTTCCGCTCGACGCGATCCCGAATGATGTTCCCGCTTCGCGATGCTGAAATATCGATCAAAGCCGGACTGGCAGTCAGCCATACATAGCAATCGATCCAGTGTTGTAGTCGTACATGAGGCAACTTTATTAAGATCATCGTTGACACTGCAGCGAAATAACATGCCAGATTATTCGTTGCGGACAATCCTTCTGTTAGTGACGGCGTCGATTTACTTTCGAGTCGGAGGTCACGACACGAGATGTTCAAGACAGCATGAGAAATTGAGAATAGACGGGGATTTGCAACAATGGGTCGACTAAGATGCAGGGATCGCTGGAGACATCAGAAACGGGCATTCCCGTGCACTACGAGCTCAACGTTATTGAATAACCGTAAACTGGTATCCGCTGCTCGAGCGTAAAGCCTGTAGGTGAATTCGCCGTAGAGTGTACCGAAGATGCCAGAATCCTCGAATCGTGCCAGTTTCTAGCAAGACGCGGACGAGGTGAATGATCGCCTGAGATCAGCGTGAACAAACAGCTCAACATGTTTAGTAGAAGTTTTACCATATATCATATTCACTATTTCTTCCTTACAAGTATCGACTGGCAGTCAGTGGCAATTCGAGCGGAAGCTAATTCGGTATAGCGAATTAGCGATTCGCGACCAAGTCACCAAGATATCACGACGACGCCGCCCACGACCGACGTGCCCAGAAAACCCGGGGCCTGAATATCGCACCTAATTCGTGTGGGGACATCTTATCAGCTCATTGCCCAGCCGCTTCGATTTGAGCTCGTTTAGGAATCACATCGCCGTCGAAAATGGACCTGGTCAATGCGCCGATGTCACCGGTGGCGGAACAACGGTACAGCTTCAAAGCTGGCGATGTGCCCTGGGTAATGCAAACCAGGTAAGTGGGTTCGATGATGTGTGCTATCCTTCCCACCCGACGCATTCCACGGTATCGGGTTGTAGATCTTTCTCCGCGAGGCCTCTGGCGTTGAAGGGTACACCAGAGGAGCGCTGCAACCCTATACAACTCGCGGAACCTCTGACCGATGCTTGTCAATTACAACGCCTGAAGTCCAGTTTGACTATCGCAACCGGAGTGGCCTATTGTACGTCGCCCTTGCGCATGCGCGTGAATAGTCGAGCGCATCCTCCTTTTTACAATGCTGCACCTTTCAGGCCTTGCAGATCGATCCCAGACAGGAGCTTGCGTGTATTCGAAGTTGAATCCGGTCGCAATCTCACCATATCCGCGTCTTGGAGAGGCGATGAAGATAGATCACCGGGACTGGTTTTCCTGCAAGTGGGAATCCTAGACACACCTCCTACAACAAACGTTTTTGCAATAAGCCCTGCTCCTATAGACGACTACGTACCGCCGTTGGTTCGTGCGTTCAGGGCGGAGAGGGGAGGGCCGGAAGGTATATGGAGGTTCAGGTACGGCGAATTTTGCTTAGTACCGGTGAGGGGCGGTTATGGCGTGTCAGTCACAACTTGCTCTGGGAGCAATGATGAGGCAAGTCAAACCTTTGCCCTTCTTCGCGGCCCAGGTGCTAACCATTTCTCCTTGTATTCGATAGTTGTGGGTGGTAACATCGAATCCGCGTTAGAGTGACATCCGTCCGCCTCCCTCTTGGTATCGATACGATATCGAATGATATCCCCATTGTCGCAAGGGTCGTCTGGCGGACAGAGAGGTGTGGGTAGAGGCATGCACAACATGTATGAAGCTTGCTTTTCGGTCACTGTGAGAATGCAGAAGCCTTGTGCCAATACCATCCGCGCTTACAACGCTTGCGATCATCTTTGTCGTCCCACCCGAACCCGCTGCACTACCATTGATATCAAGTGTAACGGAGGAGTGTCGAAAGCAATCAAGTGTTTATTGTCCATAGAGCTGAAGGCAAAACCGCTGGCTCCATGGCTTGCGAAACCTCCTTCTCTCTTGCAACTTCAGAAGGGCGTTCTGTTCTGCCAGCTTGCAGAAGGACTCGATATCTTTGGGACCGAGCCCTCCAGCTTATTGAGAATCGAGGTACAAGCAATGCCAGTGATGAGCAGAGTCGCCCTAATAGCACATGCTATCTGGAAGCCTTCTGCGGTATTCCACAGTCTTCGGACAAAGGTAGATCCGGAAGCGCCCTCAGATTCAATACACTTCGAAGGCACGTACGACGTCAAGGTTTGACCAACTTGACCAATTTGAAATGGGACATTTTTGCGGGTGGGAAATGTGTGTATGTAAGACAATCGACTGCTTTCAGAATAGTACCCCATAGAATGCGCTCAAGCAAATTGCAATGAAAGGTTGTCCGATTTCTGGACGGACATGGCAATGAGCACGGCGCGCCGATAGAATTGAGTTCGCCAGGAAAGGGAAAAGTTCTAAAATCACGGCTCAAACAATACCGATACAGATTACAAGGGTTTTACAAGCTACTACACTGTAACACGTATCAGCTTCATTGCAGGTCTCACTCGCATACTCAACTCACCCAGAATTTCAAGTCAAACGGGACAGATTCCAGCCTTTGCCAGCACGTCGTCCAGAATAGTTGCATGTACATCCGACGGACTGAGATGCACTCCATCACCCGCGCGGATCTCCAATACCAGTGGCATGGCCAAATCGAACTGGTCAACGATCAGCCATCCGCGTTCTTGCACCAGGCGCTTGGTGATCCGGTTCCAATAGGCGATTTGGGCATTGGTGCGCCGTTCTTTGCGATTGGGTTTGGTCCATGGCGGAAAAGGGACTCCGACGAGCCAGACTTTGCGTGTCAGGCGGGATGTCGCGTGCATATCAATAACGTCGAGTCCATCGGTGAGGTGCTTGACGTATTCATCTGTGGACATTCCCTCTGCTGCCGGCCATGCACCCTGTTTATCTTGTCAGTATAAGTGCATCGATGAATGGCAGCTACACTTACATGACTTGCAACGATGGCATCAATATCCTGAAGATCCTCTGCTTGCACGGAATTACGCCAGTCTTGTGCGTATGGCGCCCTGCAAGAATAGAATGAGCTGTTGCTCGTATTTCGCGTTGATGAGGGCGAACCAGTTGAAATCATAGCGTGTATCGTTATAGGTCGAGATGTGCTTTTTCCAATCGGGCTGCGACAGGCAAATGGTATCAGAAATTGACGACACCCAAAGCCGTTCCAGCTCACCTTTTCTTTCTCTCCATAATAATCCGTATGCCCAGCCAGCCGATACTGCCAACTATGCAGAACAAACCGCATATGGCTGTCCCCCAAAAACATCACGTTCCACTTCTCTCTGCCTTCCCTCACAGTACACCTCGAGTGATCAGCCAAAAACTGATTGCCCGCATGATAAAGATGGCATCCATCCAAATGAAGGTGATATTGACCCATCAGAGGCGAAGAACCTGTTCGTGGCGGAATGATCGGTGCGGGCGGGTACATCTTATCGACAGGGTGCCAAGGGAGCCAAATGCCAAAGTTGGTCTTGTCGCCGCACGGCGGAAGCCTCGGATCCGCTGCAGGATCTTGAGCGAACGAATCAATGACGGAGAGGTCATGTCGAGGGTAGTAATGGGCCTTGCAGCGAGACGAGCATAGGTCCAGGAGGAGCGGTTGGTCGAGAAGAGGTGTTCGCGTGTAGTCGATCCAGTCCGAGCCGTCTGCCTCGTCGAATGCTTTGTAATCCTAAAGACAGCGGTGCTCAGCATAAGCTAAGAGAGACAAGCCGAGTAATTACCCACCTCGTATGAATGCCACAGCTCGAGCCACATATCTCCCCCATTGCTTAGACTAACATCAAACCTCCATCGGCAATGCCCTCGATACACCGGCGCTTCACTTGCCCATCTCTGCCCTCCGCTGATCCGCAACATGAACGTATCCGGTCCGAGCTCCTCTCGAAGATATCGCAGAATATCCGGATTCGTCGTCATGTTCGTCCTGCTCTCGGCTATTCTGCATGCCTCGGGATCCGTCCTCTGGATGTCGATAGCAAAGACGTTGCATGGCCGATGAAAAGGTCGTAGTAGGGTGATGTTGAAGCGCGGATCCTGAGATTCGAGGCGTCGGCGGCGAGTGTGCCATGAGTCGATGTCGAGAAGCGGTTTGTCAACGGGAAGATTCAGCGCGATCGCCGGATTTGGGCAAGTAGTGATAGATTTTGCGAGGTTCGCGACATGCCGATGTCGGCCATCGTTCCACGACAAGGTGAACAAGCAGACCCAAAGAACAATGGACGATGCGAAGAACACGAAGAACGGCCGAAGCACAAGTTTTGAAGGTAGCAGAGACGAGTCGGTCCGAATATGGTGTGCGGCGTTGACCATGGCTGTCACGTGACGTAGAGCGGGGCAGCTGAGGTCGTTGTGCTGGTCCAGCTGGTTTTGTTGAAGGGATTCTCAGGTCAGTAAGAGGACCTGCATTCGATTTGACAAGAAAGATTGGCTGACCTAAAGTAATGTTCGCCGAATCGACGGAAATATCCTGTCATTTATCGGGCCAGGAAGTAGATCTCACGTCTCAAAGGATAATGGAGGAATCGCTTGATGCGAATTGCCGCAGCATCAAACGCTATTGTTCATTATTGTTCTCAGCAGTCCGTCGCACGCCTTTAATCAGGAGTTCGGACAGAGTTGATATCAGACGAGATGCGAGTCCTGCTACATACGTGACCTCCTACATGAACATCTTGTCCAGAGTGGTCCTTCAGCGACTTTCACGAGAATAATTCTCAATCGCTCTAGAAAACATTTCAGCATCCTAAAAATCGTTAAGAAACAGAAATCACAGATGATGACTAGGCGTCATTTAGCGCATTCTGAGAATGTTACGAAACAATCACTTTTGGCGGATTCCGCAACAATCTTTGCTGGGAAGGACAGCTGCAAGGACGCTACAAAAATCGCGAGATGCGGATCGCCGTACAGCAGCTATTGTTCGCATTTCATTTATTCGCCCTCGCTTGAACGCTTCGCCACTTGCGTCCAGGATAGGTATGATAGGCGACATGGTGGCGGTAGTGTTAATGACCGCTTGGGTGTCCTTTATACTGGACATGAGGCTGACAAAATGAGTCGGTAAAGACTATGCCAGAGTAATTCTCAAGAGAGCTTTTCGGCATTTACAAAATCCATAAGATACAGAACGAACACTACAGAAAATGACTAGACATATTATCGAGTACACCTGCTGAGCCCGTTACCAAGCTTTCAATGTCACTGCGACAAGGAGTCCAAATTCGCGCAAGTCGAGTCTGAACAAGGTGCTGTAGCGAAAAGGGGGATCAATCGAAATCCTATGTGCAACTCACTCAGACACATGCAGGTGTCCCAGAATCCTCGGAGGCAGGGAAGCTCTCGAAGTAAAAGTCGGCTGTCTCGTCTGAGTACCTATCCTCTAGCAAGCTCAGACTGGCAGGCGTCATGGAGAAGGCTTTGATCAATTCCAGAATCTTCTGCTCTACCTCTTCTGGGAAGCGGTAAATATCCTGAACACATCGCGGGCGAAGTTTGGCGGGTAGAAGCTTTGGAAGCCATGGCGGGGTGATTTGCATATCGCCACCGGTAAATCCCACGCATGTGATATCCGCAGTCTCTTGGGACCGTTGCAGCGAAAGTTGAATCTCCCGCTCAACGCGATTCGAGGTAACAGTGATGATCAAGGAGGGTAAAGAGCTGCCGATAGAGACCGCGAGCCATACCGTTTTTCTGTCTAACGCTACGATGGATGGAACCTCGAACAGTCGACGCCATCGCCCCTTGAGACGTGAAGTTTAGCGAGCTGCTTGCCGTGTGGGTTATCCTGGACGTACGCGTAGCTCCTGATCAATGATACGCAGGATTTCTTTCACATTCTCTCGAACGTGATTACTAATTTGTTCGAAATCTTCCGGCTGGTGATTTCGTGCCGAGGAAGACGAATCACCAGTTGCTGAATCTATAGTCAATGTAGACAATCTTTCCTTCAGAGAAACCGATCGGCTGCCGATTGACCGTTTGGAGTTGTGGCTCCGTGGACCTTTGGAAGAAAATTTCGGAACGGCGAGCCTTTCTCCATATCGATTTCTGATTTTGAATATGACAAGTGGGTTAAGCTAGAATGAGATAGGGCAATCGACGGAATGTGAGACCCACTCGAGTGACTCGACGTTATCTGTCGGATTCCGTCTTCGAAAGATGACTTTGGTCGGATTCGTCTGCTTTTCTGCATGACGCGCGTCTCGCGTCAATTGTGAGTCACCGCCGAGTCCTAGTTGAGGTCCCGGATCATCTCTGCCATAGGACGTGGAGAAAAGAATTCTAGCTCTCGCTTCGCTTCCACGTTAAACTCTGTTAGCAGTGGACCTACCCGCGAGCAACTCGTGCCCAAGATGCATTTCCCGCTTGAATGTCGCTCGTCTTGTCCGCGTAAGACGAAACACTCGCCTCATTGCCGCCGCTTTCTGGCTCCAGCTCGAATTTTCCCTTGTCCATCTCTTGGACTGCTAGGTCCAACGAACTTTGTCCTGAGTCCGACGAAAGTGACGTGACCGCCTTGTCACTATACCGTGCGCCATTCAGCACTTCACAGCTTCCCATTATTGGCATTACAGCCCAGATTGAACTCAGCATACCCTTTAATGACGCCTGCCCAAGAATTCGGCTGCGACGCATGCTTCCACGATCCTCTGCAATTCGCTGCCGGGTCAGGCGACTATAGCTCGTTTGCTTTTCCTGAGAACGAGCCGCTCACCTCGCGCTTTCTTCTGCCACGGGTCCAGTATCGATTCCTGATGCTTCTGAAGAGCCCACCTCGTGGTATACGGACGCGGCACTGAAGTTACTGTTTTCGGGATGGCTCTCGGAATGTGAGAGCTCCGGCCAATGGGACTTGCGGGACGCACTGCATGTACACCACAAGACCGTCAGGGTCATTGGAGCGCGACAGCGGATAGGCTATCAACCATAGTACTTACGATTGAAGTGATCGTTCAAGCTCGGCACTAGGGTCTCTGGGTGCTGCAGCTCCTGCCTAAGATCTGCTTGACATCTTTGTTGTTGGCAGGGAATTTTATCTTGATGGAACCGGATCGCCCTAAGAACGAAGGGACTCAATTTGACGAACGTGCATGTACCCGAGGGTTTGCTGTCGTCCTACCGGGCAATGGCTTTATAACGGCTTCCTACCTGGAAAGGCGACTATGCCAAAGGCTGCGAGACAAAAGGAGCGCCAACTTTTCGCCAATCTAAACCCCTAGGCTAGGCCTGACAAAGGAGAATTATCGTCCAGCTTGACGATGTCGCACAGGGAGCGAGTCGTTCGCGAACGCGTTGTCCGATGTCGTCATATTGAACAGTTACAGACATACCCGAAGCTGTGCCAGTCCTCACACGCGTGTCGTGCGGCATCTCACCACCCAATCGTCGAGGTGCCCTGTATCCAATATCCCGCTCACACTGGACCACCGAAAGCTTAGCTGCGTATCAGAGAAGCGTAGTCCTGGGGCAAGGTCCATCAAAGTTTCAAGTTTACCATGAGTCTCGCTCGACCCAAGTCCAGATGTACCGGGGCGCCCGGGGCCGCCTTCTCTCGCAAGCCGTCAGCATGCCCGAAGGCTAATGGAAGTCGAATCATCATGCATCGACCTCACACAGCTCACAACTTATCTCTCTTTCTGCATTCGGCATCCAGCCTTTCTTTTTTGCTCTCCCTCAATTCCACCTAGTTGCCCTCGCCCAACTTGGCATCCTCCTCCTCGGCCTCCATCATCTTCTGCCTGAACAGCGCCTCGGCGTTGGTCCATACCTTGGCGGTCTGTCGCTCCGGAAGCTGCAGCAAGGTGGGGATCAAGTCCTTTGAGAATTGTTCGGATGCCTCTCGGGGCAGCTGCAGAGGATCTCGGTTAGCCATGTGATAAGGTGGGGAATGGGCAAAACGCACCAAGGTGGGAAGATGGTCAATGGCGATGACGGTCATTCGAGGGTTACCCTCTCCGACGTCAACTTCAACCGTCGGCTCCGGGAACGAAGTGTTGACGGCCGGGTAAATCGGGATCGGGTTGTGCGGGTTGGTAGTGCTACAACCAGAAATCAGAACACCGGAAACATGAAAAGAGTTGTGGAGACTCACTCGCACGAGACGTCAACGACGACGCTGAGCCTTCGTTCGGGACCGGCCTGGGCGATGAATTCCTTGGTGAGGAACTTGGGGATCGGTTTGGAGAGGTAGATGCAGTTGACGAAGATGTCGACTAATCCCCTATCAGCCATGTATCACGCAGGGAAGAACACGAAACTCACCATCCAACAGCTCGGGGAACGGTCCACCCTTGGCGGTCTCCTGCATATCCCACTTGATAATATTCTCGTCCTTCAAACCGATCTTCCTGAACGCATCGACCGCGCCGGATCCACACCTGCCAAGTGCACCAATCACCAACGCCTTGACGTTTCCGACACCACCCTCGCCGAGGGCCTCGATGCTCTTCCTGACGTGCTGGATCATCGCTTGCTCGTTATCATACGGCTGCAAATCCTTCAACACGCCCTTTCCGCCTTCCTCCTTTTGCCTAACGTAGGCCAACGCTCCCGCAGCAGCACCAGCGAATCCAGCGTAGAACCCGAAGGCGGCGACACGTCGTCGGGTTTCGGGGTCTTCGAGGAATTCGAGGTCGTACAGCAAGCCATCGCCCTTTCGGAATCGACGGAGGACGTCGCGCCAGCCGGCTTGTTGCTTGTAGCAGTGGGCGAAGGAGATGTGGGTGTGGGGAAGGGGATCGCTGCGAGGAGATTAGCATACGCATAGAGAGATAAGGAGAGTAAGACGTACTCTGAAACTTCGAGTTCCTTGAGACCAAAGATGGGGACGTCCAAAGGAGCCTGGGGCCATTCATTGTTCGGGACCATCTTGCAGCCAACACTTTCAAACCGATCAGCACTTCTCCCACACGCCTCCTTCGCCCGACTCACGCCTCAAACTCCTTGTCATCAAAGATCCTCTGCGTATCCCTTTCGACAAACACCTCGAATCCATTGTCCATCAACGTCTTGGCCGTCGACGGCGTCAACGCCGACCGCCGTTCGTGTTCCTTCTTCTCGCATCGCAGCCAGATGGGCTGACGCGGCTTGGCGCTGGCGGAGGAGCCGGCGGTGGAGGGAAGGGGAGCGGATGCTGCCGAGGTTGATTCTGCCATGGTGGATGTATGATCCAAGTTCAACTTGATCAGGGAATGCAACGACTCTGCTGGCTATATCTCGACATTACACTTCCACTCCATGAGCGGATCCAAAGTGTGACTGTTCGCCCGAGCGCTAACGATCCGCCCGGAGCGAGAGGTGCGCGGAGACTGGGCCGTCAAGTCCGTCGCAGCGCTCGAGTTGCCACCTGTCAGCTGTTTGCACTTCGTAGTCCGCATGACCTTCAGCCTAGATAGAGGAGCAGGTCACCGGTCAGCGTACGGTCCCAGACAAGAAGTGAGAGTCCGGGACTGCCAAAGCGATCCCAGGCCAGTACTCACAGTGTATACGATTCCATCGAGAATTTTGCCATTTTGCCAAAGCCAAATTGGGCATTGACAGTCAATCTCGGAAACTCGAAGGGCTAATCGATAATACTAGTGTCACTTTTGTATTTTGGTCATAAAACTACTCTATATACATTGACTATTTCGAGATGTCTCACACAGATTCTGGTCAGCGGCAGCCAACAGCTCCGCTAACCTGATCTGGGACGCATAGCAGCTTTGGGCTACGCCTCAGTCAGTGCAACCGCCACTCAGGATCGCCTTCAAAGACTTTCCGAGACAACTTCCAATATTGTCGAGATCGCAGGAAGGGGTCGAGTGACTCTCGGCATCATTTCTTACTCCAGAAGTCTCATGCGATACGCCAGTTGACGGTTGAAGGTTACTCCTGCCGGCATATGTCATAGCCTCCTGTCGTCGTGACGGCTGCCTCGTTGAATAAATCGAAGTAGGGATGACGACAGAACCGCGCTGTATTGGATTGTGGGTGCCGTTATCATCAGTCATTTTTCGAAAGTGGGATGAGAAGTCGTCGGCAAATCCAGAGCTCGGAGTCGAGTTCTCATTCTTATTCGACAGGTCCACGAAAGCCCCAGTAGCCATGTAACGTGTCCCTGAGCTCTGGTTATTTTGAGCTTGAGCGGGGGGTCGTCCATTATACCGCCAGTTGGGGTGAAAACCGCTTCGGTTGGATCGACCTCCTCGTGATGCAACCGCTCCTGGGGCGGTCGGTAACCCTTTCGCTTGGAGCTGCGAAGGAAACGAAGGAGGCTGCTCGGGAAGGGATGAGCCGTCTTGAGGATTGCTTCCGCTGGCTACATCATGAACAACTTTGGAGGAATGAGGCACTTCAGTGCCATTGAGTCTTTGAGAGGACGTGGCCTCCGCGATATCCTCGGGTGTGCTGTGTTCGTTCGACATGGGGCGCTCGTCCGACTTGATCTGGGGTAAGGACTTAGTGTGGTGTGTTGAGCGTCCCCCCAGTTCCGCCTAAGCCTTGGATTTATCTATATATATGGCCTTACTGCATCGCCTTCAGGAGCAATTGATTGGGTTACTCAAAGGAATGGCAGGAGAAACGAGGGGCGTTTTAGTAAAGGAGAGTCACACTACAGGCCGGCGATGATGCCACGGGTTCGGATTGGTCGAATTTCCGGCGGGTGTACTGATTGTCACAACGTCCGATGAATCCGAGGCAATATGCCCATGAGCTGGGTCAGATCGTGCGCGATGGAGAAGAACTTTGGCTAGCAGCTCTCCGATGGTTGCTTCCTGCTCTGTTGCCTGCGAAGATTGGATACCGCGTTTTGCCATACTAGATAGTAGATTCACACAACCGCCCAAATGGGACTTGATTCGTCGGGTTGTTACGACATTTACGTGGGGTGGACACTATCCCCCCTTGGGGCATGCACAACCATTGGTCATACTCACTTGTAGCTTGGAACATTGCTCGCAGGTCTGGCGGCTACTTTCCCCCTTTCCAGGCGCATACGACACGCGTTCGAAAAACGTTCGAACTTAGTCGCCACCGCCAGCTTTTGACCATATGTCGCGAACGGATGCTATCAGTCTATCCGTCACGGTCATTCCCACAATCTTGATCGCAGTTGATGTTTCTGACTGGAAAATCTGCTGCCTATTGTCGTGAAGGACCGTTCACCGGACATCATCGTCCCGCGGAGCTCTGGAAAGTCCGCAAGTCGTCTTGGTCGGCAAGCTAAGGGCTTAAGGCCGTCCTCGAGGTGAAAATGGATTTTGCGGGCGGCAAGTGAACGGGAGAGGCCGTATCTCCTACTTACTAACCACCTACGGTGGATTTATAGAAGTATTATACAAGCTGCCAGCCCATCAACGAATAACGAATGAAATGATCAGGCTGGCTACATTGACTGGCAGGATTGCCTGGTCTTTCCGGCACCACTGAGATGGCAGCATGGACTAGCTTAACCGTCGTTTCCGGGCTGACAACATGGAGCATAAGTTCAGGAGCAACCCTAAGTTCCATCGAGACCGCCATTTATGCGCCTTCACCGGTATCGGGCGGGTTGGTGTCGGCGTTCTGTGTTTGTTTATGGTGGACTGCTCTCGCTGACGACTTCTGCGACTTCCTCTCCTTCAGTGATGAAGCAAAACCAGTAGTGAAGGTGGGAAGAGAAGCAGGAGGACGCTGGCTGGAATCGTAAGACTGCCCCATGCTTGAAGTCTGCGTGAGGGAAGAAGAGGTCTCTGCAATTGATCGTTTCCTCGGAGACGTTGTACCATAGGAAGGGAGAACACGATTAGGACTCTGCGGCAACGATGGAGGATTGCCCTCTTCGTACGACCATGTATGCTCAAAGCTTGACCCCGTTTCTTCCTCTCCTGATACCTTACTCACGGCTATCCGATGACTTTGATGTGACAAGGCTCTAGGTCGTCTGTAAACTCTATGTACCCTTTCAGGCCGGAGAAGCCCGGGGGGCTGCTGATCGAAGGGTGTGCTTTGACGATCACGATCTTGCGAACTTTGGCTTGGTCCGGTAGTGGCCGAACTAGATCGTTGCCCTGGCCACCGCGAATGCTGCGGGATCGGAGCATTGCTATTGGGCATGTCTTTGCGGAGACCGAGGCCGAGGACCATGAATGAAGAGAGTCGTTTTGCCAGAGCCTTTAGGGGTTTTCGTGTACAGTGGGCGCTTCCTTCACCTCGCTTATGACCACGTTCTTTCGACGCCCGAAATCAGTCATAGACCCGGCTCGAACAGGTGGAGGAGTCGAATGCAAAAGATCAACAAAGGAACCTCTACAGAAACACAGCCTCGGAAATTCCAGGCTTGAAGCCCATGGAGGACTGTGTTTGAAGATAAGCAACACTTATCACGCGATCTTGCTCAAGCAAGGTGCATCGCTCGTAGGGCTTAGGCCTTTCGGAAGCGCGCTGAAAGCAAAATGACGCAAAAATTCGTCTTCGGGCCCACAAGCCAACCGGAGGAGGCGGATAGGAGGTGGAAGGAAGGGTAAAGCGCGCACGGGGTTCAGATTCCGACTCGGCAATTCCGAGATCGTAGCATCCGTTTGCTTTAGAAATGTTCCGTTCCACAGCGATGTTTGGTATACACGAAGCAAGAAGTAGCAGTGTCCGCTTCTGAAAGAGTCCATACAATATGTCGTGTACATCTAGAGAAAGCAACCCGATATCAGCACGAAGACAGGCAACCTTGCCGAGGGGTCACGTTTTTACTTACAAAGAGACAATGCCCACTCATGCATCTAGAACACTCTGACCAGCAGAGCCTCCCCCCTCCTTGCCATCGACCATCTTCCAAAACGCATCAAGCATATCATCGAAGTCGAATAGCCCTTCCCAGTCCACCACCTCCTCGTCATCTCCGGGCGACAGGCGATCCGCGTCGCTTCCGGGCGCGTCGGTGTCATGTCGCTGTGTGGGGGACACTTCTTCACCGCCAAAATCCTCAAACGCCGTCATCTCGGAAACGTCGCTCGGTGTCGTCTGCACGCATAGGGATCCCCGCGGTGACGAGCTCATCAGAGCTGACAAGTCGATCGCGAGCGCCGAGAGCGAGGGATCGTATTCCGATAATGGACGGCTCGTGAATGTTGAGTCATCGACGACCGGGGCTGGGTGGGGCGGCGGCGGTACGTTTTCCGTTGTATCGAGGTTGTCTTCCTGTCCTGCAGCATTACCCATCAGTATCCCCTTGAGCATCTCGAAGATTGCTGGATCGATATCCATCCCATCGTCGCCTTTGCTCTGTGCGTCCATCTGGTCGAAGATGTACTTGATCTGGGTCGTATTCACGGTTGGTCTCGGTACGCCATCTTGTCCAGCCTCCACCGCATTCGGCGGTCCCGCCTTGAAAGAACCCTGAGCGACCTCCGGAGAAGACTCGGCACTCGTCCCAGGTGAGGTTAAGAACGCCTCGTAATCCAGGTCGTCCGTATCCTTCAGGGCCTCGATTACGTGGTCCGTACTTCCTTCCGCCACCGGGCCGAACATCGTACGAAGGTCGATAGGCTCGAATTGGTAAGGCGTTTGGAAGATGTCCCGGGTGTACGTTCCCAGTATCGCTTGAGCAGCGGAGTTGGCACATGGGTCGAAGCCGGCGTTGGAGGGCGTTGGCGGGTGGAAGTTGAACATGGGAACCATATTCGATAATGCAACCCCCTTCGAGCCTTCCCCCGAGTTGAATATAGCATCCACATCTTCCGCAGATGACCCTGATACCGTTCGTTTCTCCACGGCATTGAGCGGCAGCGCAAGCACTCCACCTGGTCCCGCGGGGAAGACTTGCTGACGAGATGGGTGTCCGTCGAGCAAGCTGTCAATGGTCGAGACTGAGCTATTCGAAGAGACTCTCTGTTGCTCTTGCGCTCGATTCAGGATGTCCGCCGGATTCAGCTGCAGTGGTTGCTTTGACACATCGGGTGCAGGCTGTGTCGACACCGAGCGGTCTTGAGGCTGATGGAGTATCGTTGCATCTTGTTGTGTCTGATCCGCGGACGTTGTTACCGCAGGCTTCTTCCCGGCGAGTCGAGCCTTACGCAACGGCTTGATCTTCCTCGCCTGCACATGCTTTCGAGAAATCAGCATCATCACCCCCCATCAACAGCCCATCAACTCACCTCACCATCCCCTCGACGCGCAACGCCGGCTGAAACATCCGCATCGGAGATCCCCGAAAACGATCGAACCTGGACATCACCGCATCAATCAGTCTCATCATTTCTATTGTTCTCCCTCGTGGCTGCTTACCATGCCGCTATTGTCCTCGTTCGCCCGCAAAGTCGACTCGAGAGGAGACGGTGTGGGAAGGCGAAGCTGGTGGTAGGGATCTTTGGCGCCGGGAAGGGTGACGTGTTGCGCGAGGGGTGAGTCCGTAGCGGTGCGTAGGTGTTGTTCGACTTCGTGGAGACATGACATGGTGCTTGCTGTTTGCGGCGGTGATGCGAGTGGTTGCTGGGATGACTGTGGACGGGAACGCTTGGGGAGGGCGTTTATGCGACGGGACCTAGCGTTCTGGAACTGGAGAGAAATGAGCATGTTGGGAAGAGGGGAGGAGAGAAGTCGTACCCATATGGTGACTTGTCGATATGTCATGCCGGTCTGTTTGGCCAAGTAGTCTCGTTCGGCGTCGGTCGGGTGGGTGCTGGCGGCGAAGGCACGGCGGAGAATGTCTGTCGCGTTCCTTTGCTGAAAAGGAGGTCAGCCAAACAAGAAGGAGGGGATAATGATATACGTACTTTTCCCGAGTGGATGGTTTTGCCGGTGGTGGGTACCACATTTTTGTACCTCTGTATGACGCTGTTCGCGAGTCTGGCTTCCCACTGCTCGTACAGATGTGACAACCCTGTGGCGACTTGAGTTTGCAGGGATAAGTCAGAAGGCCCCCCCAACTCTGCGATTGGTCTCAAGCTCTTCAGGATTTCGAGATACCGGCGAGTGAAAGCATCCTGGAATTCTTGGCACGTTTGCCAGTATCGCGCGGTGACCTCATGCCAGCCTGGTAGCCTTGATTCGGCTTTGTGGTGCAGCTTTGAAAGAGACGACTCGTATGTTGGGAACTTGACGTTAACGGCTGGAGATATCGATATCGTCGCAGTATCGTGGCTGAAATTCAAGGGTATGGTGGATTCAATCTCGGTGGTGATCTGCACGATATCATTGAATGATGCGCGCGCGTCCATATTGAAAAGAGAAGGACCTGTTTGGAGTTTGCTGTGACTGAAGATACAAAATTGAAAGCGCAGTCGGAGGTTGGTTCGACATGGCAATTTTGAGTAAACTACCGAATTTTATATAAGTTCGATTTGTGATCGAGCTGATAAGGACGAACAAAGAACTTTTGCATGCAATCATTCGCAGACTCAGAACAATAGAAAATCCGAGAGGTTGGCCCGCAGACTAACGGATATTCTTGTATATATTACTCTGGTAGGTCAAATGACATTGTTGGCGTTAGAGACGTGTTGGCAGTCTTTGATAGTTAACACCTATTGGCCGATTGCTGCGCTCAGCAAATGATCAAAGCGATGGAACAGGCATATCAGGTCACAATCAACGGTGGCGCGAGAGTCATAGCAACGGACGCCAGGGCCCGCGCAGAATGGATAGAGATCTGGAAGGAAATCATTCGCCAGCTGCGGTCTAAATGTCTCGAAGGCGACGAAAGGAAACTGGTATTTATCCGCAAAGTTATCACCAACCAGCATCTTGTGGCCGCACAAATGCTCGAAGTAGAAAAGGTCGGCGACCGCGAGATCGATCTCCTGTACCAACATTTGGGCAAACTGCGCCTCGACACTCCGGTAAGGGAGGCTTTTGGCATGATGCCTAAAATGGATGACCATCAATATCATGGAGTTGCCGAAGAAATTTCGAGTCAAGATCGCCCGACATCGTCCACCAGCCCCGAGGACGCCGACAACCACCTCCGCGACTGGTACCTCTCCAACATCAGTTTCCCCTTCGCCGACAAACCCGCCAAACGCTACCTCACATCCCTCACCGGCATGGACACTCGTCAAACCAACACCTGGTTCACCAACATGCGCCATCGAAGCGGGTACACCGACTTGATGCGCAAGTACGCCGATGGCCACAAGGAGCTGTTCGCGGAACTTTGCAGGGACGCAGAGAAGGGAGAGGGACCGGAGGGATTGAGTGAGGCGTTGATCGAGATGAGGCGGTACGTTGGAAGGAAGCCAAAAGGAGATGTCGGGGAATGGTTGCTGAATGTGAGTTGATTGATGCATATCGAGGTCTTGGCTGACGTTTATTACAGATCATCGAGGAGAGTAACCGTGAAGAGAACCCGAGGCCATCAAAGAGAGCACGAATCGCAGAAGACCGGGAACACACGCTCGCACGACCGCAGACGCCGACTCGGCCATCAAAGGGAGATGAACCCTCGTCCACCCCTGTCGCCGCGGCTGATGCGGACACCGCTCCCCCAAGCGTCGGCGCTCCAACGGAAGCTCTTCCTGATACAAACGAAATACCAGCGTCCGTCGCCGTCGAACAAACACCGGCTAAGGCAAAGGCCGCTCGTTCACCCACCAAGAAGATCAAGATGTACACCTTCTCTACAGGCGCGTCAAGCGAAACGCCCACCACGACACCAAGAAAGCCTCGTCCAACCGCCCCTTGCCGGCCGAGTCCCCTTCGGACCGTCTCCACTACGAGCATCGATTCCGAACACGCGATCGACAGCAGCCTACGCACGGTCTCTGGCGCGTCGTCCATCACTTCCAACATCTCGAACGACCTGAACTTTACGTTTCCGGTGTATCAGCAGGCATCTCCTCCACGGCAACCGGTCCTCTTGCGCATGGCATCGCATGATGCGCTTCAGCGACATTTACCTCGAGACGTCACGCGTCAGAAGGAGCCGCATGTCATGCCGCACTACCAGCGACCACCGCCCGTCTTCCCCTTCGGCATGCCGGAAATGAACCAGTTCATCTTCAACCCGGACTTACCGCATACGATGCAACTTCCACCCTACCACTTCTCCACCTCGCTTCCAGCCTATCCACAGCTCATGCTATACCCCCCTATCCAGCTCGTGGCCCCGGCACCTCCGGCATACGGCTACGAGCAGTTCATGCCATTCCAACCACCGATGCTGCAGTTCAGCGACAATTTCGGATCATTGAAGCGTGGGTTCGAGGTTGTCGGCGAGGTGAACAACGAGAGGATAGCAAAGATGCCGAGGTTCGAGGCACCATAGGCGACCGACATGACGGACGTTCAGTGTGTGAGCGTCGGTCCTTATTGTTCGGAATCGGTGCTGATCGTCGCGGCTCCTAGTCATCCTTCTGCCCAGACAGTCATACACCCAACTTCTCGAAATTCTGCTACCACGGACAGTCGCCCCTCATCTAGCATATCTCGTTCTTAATCGAACTTCGGCCGTTCCAGCTCCAGTTGTACGATCTTGAGATGTATTTGTATTGACCATATTTCTTCAGCGATCCGGATCTCCGGCTGGTGGGGTGCATGCGCTATATCTCGTCCGTAGTGTAGTAACAGCGGCCACGGAAGCGTCGTCCAGCTCGTATCACCCAGGTCTTATAGGACGAATAAGCTGGATGTGAGTTTCTATCGCTTGGGATTCCCGAGCGTCGTTGATTCTCCAAGACCTTATGAAGTCGTCCCCTCTTCCGCAGTTTTCCATATACCCGGAGCTTAATTTTTCATTGATGGCTGCTCGACCTTGCGGCAATCTACCAAGTGGAAGATCCAGGCGTTTTCCGACTCCAGTTTCACGACTTCGATATGCACCTGTATCCAAAATTTTGTCTTGGAGATGAAAAGACGAAGATTCGTCATTGATAAGCTGCACCTTACCTATGCAAAATGTCTGTAGACAAACCCCGTGTCAAGGCAGTGAGGTCAGGTTCGCATCGCTGAGTATCGTTAGAGCATCTGGGCCGTAGGTGATCAGGCGCAACTGCGTTGGATAAGCAGGGAGCTGCTCTATAAATGTTCATTCTTCGAGTACTCGTCGACAAACGACCTGGGAGCTGAAGGATCATTTTGACAGATTACTCAGACAGGCAATGTTACAAGTAGACGTAGCTCGCCGTGAGACCCGACTCGTTGAGACTTCGTTGACGTCGTTAAAAAGTATGACTACACTCTTTCATTACGGGCCTCGCGCAGCAGCTCCGCCCGCCATTCCGCCCACTTTTCTGTCTCCTTCGCTATTGCATCTAACTCTTTCTCGTGTCCGGATGTGTTGCCACTGTTGCCGTCTTTCAGCCTGACCCCTTTCAGAAATCTCCGCCTGTTCCTCAGGTCGCGTATCCACTGTTCACAGATATCGATTTTTGATCCCGTCCGTATCGTCCCTGAGTCTTTGCCTTGAGGCAAACCGGCTGGGGGTTTTGGAATACTGAGATGCTGCTTGGATTGGTATGTTACCTTGGAGAAGTCACGCAACCCGCTGTCCCATGTAAATTGTTCAGGTAGCATTAACCCAGTTACAAAAGACTCTGCAGAAGTCGCGTTTGCGTCGAGAGATGAGGTCGCAGGCGCACTCCCTTCAGTGACCCCGGTAGAAGTCGCTAACAAAGATTGGCTAGGTAAGGTCTTTTCTTCTACCGTTGCGTGTTGCGATTGTCTCTGAGACCTTTCTGGTAAGTTCGAGGAGTACCAGGCTGATCTACCAGGGTCAGACATGTTATGAATGCTGAGAATGACTCTGGGAGATGTGCTGCTTGCGAGACTTATGACCTGAACGCCTGATATATCGCTCATTAAAGTGTCACCGCTTTATATCAGGAGCATTCATAGGCACAACCGTCGTTATCCGGTGCACAGCTTCCCGAAAAAGCGATACTTGTGATATCGATCCTTTGTGCACTATGAACCACTGTTGAGGGATACGGGTTCCCTCGCGCGGTTCGGGGCTTATTCAGCAGGTTGGCAGGCTTCTCCCATCCTCTGTAGGGACTGAGAGGGGTTGTCACTAAGTTGTTGCCAGACAGGTTCTGTAGCTCAAGCCACCTCATTGCTAGGTGTTTCAGCCATTGCTCTCTCTTCATATACGCCGCGTTCTCATGCGATAATGTTTCATGCGATTCATAAAACTGGGTTCGAAAGCATTCTTGCCACATCAAGGCCCTCACGTTTGAGGCTTCCTGCTGATGTTGCCCTCGCCAGGGCGTCTTATGTCGATCTGACCCGTGCAAGCGAGTCCGCTTAGACCTGGGACAATCCAATCCCTACAGGAGCCAGCAGCCAATGCGCAGCACGTCTACAGAAATCCTGCGCGGTCGCTCGTTTTCATTATGAGGCACTGTCCCACATGAAGCTCTGGCATTCGATGTAGATGCCGCACTCGCTCTAGCACCTCAACTCGCTTCTCTGATGAATCTTGCCGTGGATCCCTGCGACTCAAGCATGTCAGCGTTCTTGCGAGAAGGGCGTTGCCACTGCGCTGGCTCTGTATGTCTGCATTCACGCCAGTGTATCTTTATTTGTCAGAGAATTCACCGAATTTTGAATGGCCTACTGAATACTATGCTATCCCACTATTACAACTGTTTCAAAATATTGAAGCTCCGGGTCCAAAGTGTGTGCCATCACGGCCGTTCAGACATGCTTTTCAACACCAGTCAAGCCTTGGATGGGGTTTTGCTCATGCCTCCGTTTTGACTGTACTCTCCGTTCCAAGGCTTGCTGACTCCTTGTGATCCTGTGCTGGTGCATCCTTGCCATTTTCTGTCGCTGAAGGCTTGGTTGAGGTTTCCAGTGTATACGAAGTCGATCGGAAACTCGACGATAAGCTACTAATGGTTGTCTGTGCCATTTGCAGGACCGAAACGATTCGTTTGCGCAATGCCGGGTTCTTACAGGTGACAACCTTCCGCGTGGATCGACATATCAGAATCGGATGGCAACGCTAGCGATGACACTCACCATTGTCATGAGATCGATGGTCGCCTCATGCTGATCGACCTCGACCCGCAACAGTAAAAGTTCCTCTTCTTTGCCCTCCAGTTCCTCCGTGACAAGTTCCGAAACGTTCCCGAAGTGCGCAAGCAGGAACATCCGTAGCAGCTGGATGTCGGTCAAGACTGCCGGGTTGGCTTTTATCGGGCCAAACTTTTCGTCGGAAGGTGCTTTACGCTTTGCAGCGAGCGAATGAGGATGCGGGTGGGCGGGAGCGTGGGTGTCCTGGTCGTGGCCGTGATCACATGGCTTGGATGTCACTGCGAAGGCAAGCGGATGAGTGGAGCACTGTATCCTCGGCGCATTCGACTCACGTTTTATCGTCGCATAGTTTGAATCGATGCCGCACAGCAAAGCCAAGGTGCTATCCGCAATCATGTCGTTACTGACACTCGAGACCCATTCGAGAGTTAATTCCTGATCTGAAGTGTGAATGATTGTCACGGCTTGCATGATCTAGAGTGTCATGGCTCAGCAGCGCTCGCAACCCTCGCCAGTAATGACATACCCTGAAGACCGCCTTGCCGCCCTCGACATCCTCCTCGACTTCCCCATACATCCCCTCGAGATGCCACCTGATCACCTCCCAACTAACACCGATGCGCAGATTCTGTCGCTGCTTGATCTCGGTCGTGCCCAGGCCCGTGAAGTCTTTGAGGTCTTTCGGGTCCAGGAGAGTGTACGAGTAGTCCTTCTGTACAAGCAGACCGGCAAGGGGTTGTGTCGGTTTGGGATGTTTCGTGGCCAGGGATCCGATGACCTGCGAAATTTCGTCAATACCTGCCGAGACCGAGCGAATCGTTGTAATCATACCTTGATGACCCGCTCCGAGTTGAATGTCAGCGTCAACGGTTCACAATTCCTCGGGGTATGGATCTTGACGTCCGAATCCGCATACTGGCTCTGCAGCGCCAGCCTCAGACGACCCATCACGGATGCCTCGCCATGTACCAACACCTGAAAGAACGATCAGCGACATCGCGTACCACGGCATCAAGTCACTGACGATATGCTGCGGATTGACCTGCTTGATAAAGCTCGAATTCTGCGCAAAGTCGACGTGCGCACTAAACGATATTTCGTCGACGGTCATCCTGCGCTGAATCTTTTGGCCGTTCATGCCGATAAAGTCTTCCGGTTGTTTGAGTAGGTTCTACGGTGGGTCAAGGGGGAAGAGGGGAACAGAAAGGAACACACAGTTCAGCTCCTGCTTGCGATTTGGGCTGAATTGGGTACGATCATGCGGAAGACGCCTGTGTCGCGACGGCTGATGACACGAGGTCCGCTTTTGAATTCTCGGTGGCATGGTATTTCATATGCATCATAGTGGTCCGCATACACCCTTTCCAACTTACCGCCCTCCGTGCGCAAACAAAGAAAGGCATCACTCACCTTTGCCATCGTCCCCTCGATCGAGTACCCAGTCACAATCAACCCATTCTTCCTATCCGGCGCCCACTTCTCCAACAGTTCCCTCGAATGCGCTCCTTGCAGCATTTGTGGCGTCGCCATCATCACACACGGTCCATCGTCTTGCCATTTTCGGAAATCCTTGAGGTTGCGGACGTATTTGAAGGCGAAAGGGTTATCGTTGCGGTTGCGAGAGAAGCGGGTCTTGATGTGGTCATTCATGGTGTGAATGTATGTTCGGTAGACTTGCATTCCACGGAAGGCGAGACCGGAAGCGTAGAGGACGGGGATATTATGCAGCTCCGGATGAGCATCCCAGTACTCATCGAGAATGAGCAACAACTCCTGCACATTCCCAAACGCCGAAATCGGCATCAAACACCTTCCCCCACGCTTGACGATATTCGCCACGAGCGTCGTAAACTGCTCCTCCTTCTCACTCCGCGGCGGCAACGTATGCACACCAAACGTACTCTCGCAAATCATCACGTCCGGCCGAATCGGTGGGACCTCGGCGCTGACCAAGTGTCGGTCCTCTTCGCGCGAGTAGTCGCCCGTGTAGAGGATGTTGAGACCGGCAATCTGGATCATGAACATGGCGGCGCCGAGGACGTGGCCAGCGTGGTAAGGCGTGAAACGGAGACCGCCGGAGATGACGATATCTTGGTGGTAGTCGACGGGAATGATATTTTGCCAAGCATTGTTGAGGTCTTCTTCTGTGTATAAACGGTCTCCCGGGTCGTTCGAGTTGTCGCCGATTCGGACGGCATCTTGCATTGTTAAACGGAAGATTGCTTTGGTTGGATGTGTCATGTAGACTTTGCCCTTGCCTTCTTTAAAGTTTGTCTGTGAGAGGTTAGCGTTGATCGCGAAAAATCGTTGATACCTACTCGTTCCATCACATACGGCAATCCCGCAGCATGATCAACGTGAAAGCTACGATCTGTCAGCTGAGATCCCACCGCCACCTCATCCGACTTACTGCGTCACCAAGATCGCATCAACCTCGCTCCAATCCAACTCATCGATAAACGGCAACGCCGACAACCCATTATTCGCCGGATGCAGACCGACATCACAAACGACCGTCTTTCCCCTATGCTTAATCACGCAGCAGGACCGTCCGACTTCTTGTCCCGCGCCGAGCATGGTGATGGAGACGGAGGGGAGGTCGGCATCGTTGGCGTCGTTGGAGATGATTTGTGCGGACATCCTCGGTCCAGGGGAAAGGTCGGTGTAGAAAGATCCACGATTATGTCGATTCGCGTGGGAAGCCCGATGTCACTGCAATTCCCGAATACGATTCGCTGATCCAATGCGAGAATGAGAGGATCGACAACAACGACAGACCAGGGAATGACATGACGAGATGCAGGGAGACAGGTTTGCTGGTTCGGAAGCGAGATCAGATCAGCTGAAGTAAGCAGACAAGACCAGAGTCGGTGAATCTCTCTTTCTGCTGCAAGAAAACGCAAAAGTCTTGTTCTTTTTGAATTCGATCATACTTTCTATCGACCGTGCGCTTGCTCTGCGCTTCCAGCTTTCAGCCAACTTGCCCCGCCTGGCTGGGGGACGCGTTGCAAGCTGACTCTGGATGGGCCATCGGGTAAGCGCGAATCGACGGCACGGGCGCCATGCCGCTGTCGCTGCTGCCACCGTCGCTGCTGTCGTCGGCACCGTGTGTCGTCGGTGTCGCTGTCGTCACCGAAATCTCCACCTTCCCCCACGCACGCTGCGGACGCTGCACACGAACGCCAGCAACCGACTCATCAAGAAACCTTTTACCCGTCTCGTGTGCGGATTCAAGGTTCTTACCACCCAAAAGCGAAGCATCAAGATGGCTGCCGTTCAAACTCTTCCCAGCGACGTCCAGAAGGTCGCCAACGAGGGCAACGTCAAGTTGTTCGGCAAGTGGACTGCCCACGAGTGAGTATCCGAGGGGATTGGAAGGGGACAGGAGGAGCGGATTGGGCATTCAAATACGAGGAGAGGACGGAATGGAGCATGGCAGATGGTGGAACCGGGAAGACGGATGTCAGAAGAGGCTTGGGCGGATGAGCAGGAGTGAGGGAGGGCATCCGAGAGGAAGAAGAGGAAGGAATGCTCAACCCGCGACTCGAGCAGAACCCGACATCAAGACTCGAGAGCTGACTCGACTCTTCCTTCCGCAGTGTCGAAGTCAAGGACATCTCCTTGGTCGACTACGTCAACGTCCAGCACGCCGTCTACTTGCGTAAGTGGATCCGAAGGAGAGGAACGAAGGATTTGGGCTGATGGAATTTGGATGAACAGCCCACACCGCTGGTCGATACGCCAAGAAGCAATTCGCCAAGGGAAGGATGCCCATCGTCGAGCGACTTGTCAACGCGTGAGTCTCAAGGATGGAAAGGAAAGAGCGCCCAAGCTGACGAGGACCCCAGTTTGATGATGAACGGCCGAAACAACGGTAAAAAGTTGATGGCCGTCCGAATCGTCGCCCACGCATT